>JAGTTH010003521.1:0-197674 GCA_022606485.1 Agraylea sexmaculata | reverse complement strand
GTTTCTATTCAAATGAATGATTAACTATTAAAATAATGCCGTTATTAATATATATATATATATATATATATATATATATATATATATATATATATATATTACATTTATCTTTATGTTGCTCCTGCAATTCGATTTTATGGAGTTATCCAGGGCCGCCGCAAATATACAGGCCAGAATGCTAGACAAAATTCGTCCGTACAGCTGTGAGTCGTGGTGTTTCATATGGGAATTCTGCTCAATTATATACTATCCAATCATCACACTATTCTATACAACTCGATTATTCATTCATAAACAAGCCATGCAGCAATGAACTATTTATTATCTATAGAAGCCTCATGCAATATTACGTCGTACAATCGAATATGCGCGGTCACAAATACATGTGCATATTCTAAACCCTATATTTATTCACTCACACATACGAGGGATACGGGCACACAAAAATTGTAGTCCCTAAATCCGACATGTTCGATAATCCGATACTTGAGAGCAACAAGATTTTTCTTACAAATGAGCATGTAAATTGTTTACATAGTGACATATTATTTGATCGAGCAACTTTTAATGTGGCACTTTAGGATATTAAGTGAAATACAGTTTGATGTTATTATAAAGATAAACAAGTGACAGTTAAACATATGAGCGGTAGAAGCAGCGCCCCAAGCGGCTGACACACGAAACATCTTATATGTGCCTGCTATTGGTTTTGATGTATTTTAAAGTATTATTGGCATCTATACATATATGTTTAACCTTATTACAATGCAGTGACTCTTAAGCTTACGGAGAAATTATGTTTGAAAATATTTAAATACCTTCTAAAACACATTTATAGAAGTATATTTTTGTTAGCTCACAATACAGCCACAAAGAAAAACATATACATACACTATGGCCTTTTATATGTAGCCAATCAAAGTGATTTGGTTCATACTTAATATATGTGCAGAGATATGCCAAATTCAAACGAATATTGTATTAAAATATTTCTTTTCTATATATCGCTTTATTCTTTTTCCACGTGAAGTGCAATGAAGCAATATAAAGACAGTAATATAAAGCTCGATTAATAATAAAAATGTCTAATTAAATGATAGTAGAATAAAATACTATAATATTTATTTGAGCTTGGCGCATTTCTGAGTTGTTGTGTGGCTTTATTTTTTGTGAAACATTTATTTTACCATATTTCTTTGCTACTTTATTAAAAATATAACACAAATTAGTTTCTATTTAACAGATTTCAAACAAGCTTGTTTCTATTATAAAAATTTCTAAAATATAACTATTACGGAACCTATCATTTAGAGGGCAATGAATGAAGAATGTTATTTACTGTCCACTTTTTCTACATTTTTTATTCATATTATCGATTGATCGATTGGTCCTTCGATATTGGTGTTGATATATTAAAAATGTGTTATGCGCGAAGAAAATAATGTAGCTAAGAATTTGATTGATGATTTTTTATATAATAATACAATGTGCTTTCAGCAGCAATATCATATGAAACAATCTCTGCGGAATTTTATGTTGTTCCTTAAAGTTCATCCAATCTGCATGAACCAGATTCCTCTTATTTATAAAAGTGAATATTGAGGCAATTAATCAAACAGAACACAGTCACCCTAAAGACAAGTTAGTGTAGTAATTACTCAATATGCATGTAGAACTCAATGTAAAACCTCTACATTGAATCACTTTTCAAAGTTTTCGTATCGAATCCCTTTCCATTACATAAGAAACTTTTCCAAAGTCTCATGTTCTTTTAATAAAAATATATAATTTTGTCATTTAAACGAACATTATCACACATCTATAAATAATATTGACGCAAACACGCATTTACATTTGGCAGTTTACAAGTGTATTATAATAAAATATCCCTGAAAATGAAATACTTCATTACATCACATAATTGGTGCGGGAATTGAATCCGCGTCTCTCGGATAACGTCCAAGTTCTCTTACCACTAAGCTAACAAGTCAATAATAATCCACTTCTGAAGATTAATTCAATTCCTATATTTTTTCCAAGCATACATTACAATTTATTATTATTAAGGTAATTAGTCTTCCAATTTAAATTGAAAACAATATTGGTGTTTCTTTTACTGTTTTTAATATTTTGACACAATCATGTGTCAATAAATCAATCAGGTCTGGCTTTCTTTAGTCTACACATTTAAATTATAAAATTATATGCATTTGAAAATCATGTCGGCCAGTTGTCGGCCGCTATTGTCGATACAATGGATGTCCCGAATTTTGACCTTTATTTTTTCGTACATGTCAATTGATTTATTGACAATTTTTCTTGGTTTTAATCCTTTAAGACATTAAAAATTACTCAGTAGCTTACAGAAAATTAAGTTATCATCAATCAGATTATTATATATTTATCGCTATACTGGGGAGAGTAATGGTGGCCGACACTTGGCCGACATTCTGAAAAAATTCAAATGAAAAAAAAAAATTGCATTACGATATAAGGTAATTATTATGCAGACTTCTGTATATTCATAAATAATGTTATTTTGTTAATAACCCATCGATATCTCAACGTTATTTGTCACCTATTTCATGGTTTAATGTAGAACATTATGTAAATGTGAATATATAAAGCACCCATTAAGATTTGAGGTTTCAGGATTTTCATAAACTGGCCTCGTCATTCTCACGTAAAGCAATTTATTTCACACCGGCTGGAAAATGTGTATGAAAAAGGGGCTTTCGGTGGGAAGAATTTAAAATATATCTCGTGTATATAAGTGAACGAATTTATCATCTTAATGTAATATTCGTAGTAATCACAATTTTAATTGATTAAATTAACGGGTTATATATGACATAATCAATTCTTTCTGCTTGAGCAGAGCTTATTAATTATAGAAGTCTCGAAGGCTTTATTTGTATGGATTGACTTCGACGAACATTCTTCTTCCGCCCCAATTGAAAACCAAACCAGCCCCTGATTTATATTCTCGCCAAACAATTAAAAACCAACCAACTAAACGGATTTCAGAGGGTCGTTGTTTTTTTTCAGCAGACATTTTAATAGTGCTCAACTTGGAAAATTATGGGTTTCATTTCGATTGTTTTGATCATTCAATACAATAACCCAATAATGTTTCCAACAAATTGAGAGAGAATTTCGAATATATTTATAAAAGTCATTTTACAGAAATGGGGTGTATCCCTTTATAAATTCAATAATAAGATGTCAATTTGTTCCATTAATAGTTATTAACTTGATGGGTCACTACTTATGATAATGGCAAAGTAATAAAAAGTATTCGGTCATTTAATATTATATTCCAATAAATAAACAAAAATATTTTTTCAATATATGCTTATTAATGTTAAATTTGTAGATACGTTTTTGTGTAAACAACCCATCGAAATTATTTGATCGTAAACCACAAATATGTGAAGGCGCCTTTTGTAGGATACTGTAATTCTTAAAATATTTAAAACAATATATAACTAAATGAATTTTTTTGTCGAGTGTCGCAATAGACCGGGCCAACCCCGAGAGAATGTACGGTAAAATCTCGATAATACGGTACTAACATTTTTTGTTAGTATCGGATTATAACAGTTTTTGACCCCTGTGTACATTTTAAAATATCGGAATTTTTAAGAACTCTATATGGGTTCTAATTAACATTTTAAATACCGGAATATCATATTGTATAGTCTCGACAATCTGACACAATTTTCTTCTTCAATCAGAGGCGCCTGTTAGTGCATAAACCCCCTCCCACGCCAAACCGTCGCACATATCGGGAAAATATTTGACAATATACATATATAATATAAAAATAGTACACAAAAAAGGATTTTTTTGAAAACAAATCGCTAATCCGACAGTTGGTGATCTTATATATGTCGGATTATCGTAACTATTGGGAAAGGGGATTATTAAAAAATATATTCTACGGAGATAGAGTTTTTGGATGTAAATTATTGTGTAGCGATTAAAATCCATAGGCAGGATGTTGTTCATTTATTCTGAAAATAATATATCCTGAAATAATTGTGTATCTGCCATCTTTTCAGGCCCGATCAAAGCTGCCGAAGAAGCGCAGAAGGGTTCTTCCAGTTGAACAACCTAGACGCAATAACCGTGAAATTGCCGCAGTATCCAACAGGAGGATGAATGCCATAAAACACCCCATAGCCATAAAAGAGGGTGCTCCTCAGGGTAGAACCGGTGAACACAACCTTTCATAAATAAGCTTTCACAAAACTATTCACAGCAACGCACAGGTGGCACTGCTTGGCACTGTTCAAATAAAGCACATTTTACATTAAATATTGTACCCACACAATGTAATCATATTAATAAATTCTTTCACACACTCACATCACTTTATTATTCTACATTTTCGCATTAACCATCCCATATATTAAATTAAATGCGGGTTAAATTTACTGGAAGGGTGTGTAATAATGTGACCTTACTTTTAGGGAATGTAAACGGGATGAATGTAATAGGACTAGCGTTACAAGGAGGAGGACCTTCGGTTGCTTTAGTCAGGAATTCTGTCACTGAGGATATTGGATATTCTTATAATCATCCCTTGCAAGCCAGAGGACCTACAAGTTAGTATTTTGTTTCTACTCAATTTTTATTGGTACTTTTGGGGTGTGTAATATTATTTCCGAAGATTGCTATGAACCTGTGTCATTAAATTAATCTTAGAAATAAAGAGACACATAACAGGTGCCCACCAACCCTTGAAATTTTTATCACATCTACCATCCTTGCCTTCTTCAATGGGATAAATAAAAATGTCTAGATTATTGAATATCTAAATAAATATTAAAATAAAACATACTAAAAAATCCCTGATCCAACAGAATGCGAAATCCGTTCGCGGCGAACTGTTAACGGGTGGAAATATATGAAACTCTTGTGTGCGCGCAGTTTACCGTCAAATTGCGCTTTCTATTTGTTTAGGCCTTTATTATGGTTTGTTTTATTTAAATTTAATGACAAATATTTTCCAATATTAGCAATGGTGGGAGGGGGTTTATGCACTTTCAGGCGTCGCTGATAGAAAAAAAGTGTCGGATTTCTGAACGTGTCGGACTACTGAAGTGTCGGGTTATCGAGACTAGACTGTATAATACACCACTGTTTAAAATTCTTAATAGAAAAATCAAATAGATTTTAAATTAATTTGTCAAAAAAATAACCTCACAAAGTAAAATCATCATACTTAATCTCTAGGGATATCTATGGAATCAATTTATTATTATTATTTTTTATAGCATATATTCTTTTGTTTATATTGTATAAATACCTCGATTGACGTAAATATATAATACATAAATAATATTTTTGTTTTTTTAATATTTCAGGTGAAGTTGTAAGCTCACCCCCTCAAGCAATATCCTTGGCTTCATTACAACCACCAGTGCTGAACTTCCCTCCTCTCCAGCCTCGTCCTGCGACTACTGGATCCATGGACCTGATGCTGCCTCTTCAGCCTAAGCTTCTTCCAGGTTTCAACCAATACCCATCCCGAGAGACCCGATCTGAACCGAGGACGGCGGTATTCGAAGAGGGAATCCGCGACAAGATCGACCATCTCAGCCAAATCAGCAACGAAGCTCTTCATCATTCTTCCCCCAACTCCTGTGACAACCTCCTCCCTCCCCATTACGACACGATAAACGTTACACTGAAATGTAATGGTAATTCGTACACCATCGAAACTAAAGCGATAAGTTACGAAGATCCTGAAAAGGCGAGAAGCGAGTCTAAGCTATCGTACATATCGGAGGAAAACACGACGGAGAACTCTGGAAAGCCAGACTGTAATGTGAAGGGGGATTCTTCTCTGGAATGCTCCCAATGCTGTGAGGATAGACAACCTGTTTCTGGGAGGATCAGCGATAAGACTTGTAACATGGCCAAGGATGAAAGTTGTGATAATCTTATAGAACAGAGCACTTCTACATATAGCGAGGATACTGTCACTCCCAGGGAAGACAGTGATTCCTCATCTTGTGAACAGAGATTGGTATAAATATTCACAGCAATTGAAATAATAGAGTATTAATATTTTATAGACGATACAACACTGTTGCTCTTAGGCGCGATACAGACATAAATGCTCGTTGATGATCGTTCATATGTTTCCGCCAATGAGAGAACAAGCCCTCACAACTGATTGGCTCTCAATTTTTCTTACTTTGTTCTCATTGGCGGGGATACGAGAAGCACCGACGAGCACTCATGTCTGTGCCGCATCCTATAAGCCTCATATATTGTCCTTTTAACATATGCGACTTCTATTATATATTTATCCTTCATATCTTTAATTGAATTGCAAATATTTTAAAGGCTTACATGTAATGCCAACATAACAGGCGAAATTATTTTTAAAAAAATATTAAGACAGTTTGAAAATATTATAAAAAACTTATCTTATTTTATTATTTTTTGTGGTCATACTGGCATTACATGAAAGCCTTTAAAATATTTTAAGTACAATTTAAGACATATTATATAGTGGTTAGATATTGATGGTTCTTCAAACTCAACTATATGAATATAAACTTATCTACAAGTTTTAACTAATGGTCTGTTATGTAGAATATTTAGTTTTATATATTTAATCACTCGATATAAATTGCCATTCAAATCTTAAATAAAATTGTTCTTAAAATAAATAACAGTCTAATTAGTCTAAGAAAACCTTATCTAACCACTGCATAAACTCCTGAGTCTTGGTGGATTTCCATGGTAATTTTTTTTTTTTATTATTATTAAGACTTCTTCTTCTTCTTGTGAATAAAATTTATGGTTTTTTGTGATTGTAGATAAAAAAAATATTCAATAGCTATTACATCAATTAATGCTCTATTATTTCAAATGTTGACAATGCATAAAATATGATATTTATTTTTGTGATATTAATTAAAGAATAGACAAATGAAATTTATATTTTACAGTCGAACGTAAGGTTTATTTTTAACCCCTCTCTCTTTGTCTTATAATTTTTGCGTAGTTCATCAAATTAAAAATATTTCTCAAACTTCAGTAGGCTAGTGAAAACAATTATGCTTTTCATAAATATATAAATTAATTGTCTGTTTTTTATCGATTTGTCATAAATTGTGGTTGTTGATGTGAAATTTTCAATTATTGCACAATTTTTCAAGTATGTGTAATTTGACCAATTTCGGGACTCATAATATGTTATTTTATAATTTATTAAAACGATGCATGATAAAATACTCAAATAAAAAACTAATACTCATAATACTCATATATTTCCAAACTAAAAATGATACTAATTAATGAATGTATATAAATATGAATGATTAGTGATTTTGTAGGTTAATTTTAGTGGAATTTTTACACTCTTAAGTGTGCTTCGCTTTTATTCTATGGAAATAAGCTTTTATTTATGAAGTGTGTTAAAACTTATTCCCGTTTCGATTGTAATATTTAATCGTGTTTTTATATTCAATACATATTCTTATTTGTTATATTAAAGTGTTATGTAAATTTGGAAAATTTTATACCCCCGAATGTATGTAAATGTACCTGAATGTGTAAGGAAGAACAATGTGTCAAACGAGACTGTACATATAAGAAAATTATTCAATTATCTTTAAATAAATAAGTATTTCAATGGAAACTGCTGTTATCTTTATTCCCTTAAGGCTTATCTATCGATAAAGAGGATAAAAGCCTTTTGTATGTGAAAAAGCCTTGGCAACCATCCAAAACCATCTTCATTTTGATAATGTATGGAAATTTAATACAGAGCAACAGTTGTACAGTATAAAAAACAGATGTTCTTTTTATTGCCTCAATCTACAGTTTATTGATAAATAAACAACTTAACTTTTTGCGCCTACAAAGGAAAGATCAAAGGTATTATTTATTATCAAAAAACTATATTAAAATTTTCCATTGAATGATTAATACGGAATTCAGATACTTAACTTTTATTTAAATTGTGTAAAAATTATCAACTAGATTAAAATCTATTTTTTTTAATTTATATGTAAAGTATATTTTTATTTTTAAATATTAATACGAGAATATTTATATTTATAAAGCATCTTTAATTAGATTGTGCAAATAAAATTTCATTATTTTCGTGAGTAACGACACCTATACGAATTACGAAGAATTTAAATAACTCTTTGTATATAAAATAAATTTTAAAAAGTGTATATCGTAACTGATACTAGGAAAAATAAGATGGTTAATTAACACAAAAACTTATCTACAATTTATTATTTTTTTATTAAATATGCAGTTCTTATTATAACTCTTGATGATTTTAACCCAAGTTGTATCTATATCATAAGCTTATTTACATAAAGATATTATTTGAAAACTTATTATAATGTCATAGTATTATTATAATAAAATCTAATTTGGAATATTAATGTTTATATTTCAAAATTAAAAATAATTGTTTTCTTCTCTACTGTCAAATTTTAAATTGTTTTTGTGTCAGTAAACCTTCGAATACAATTATTTTCAGATATAAAATTATCCATCAATTTATTATTTAAAATTTAGATATTTTGTTAATTAATTGGGATTGCTTTGTTTGTAATAGGTTTGATTTAAATCTCTTTGACTATCACCCATCTATTATCTTATATTTATTATATAATACATATCTTTATAACATTTTGATTGACACTAGTTCACTTTCTTTAATATTTTACTATAGAGAGATAAGCGGTAATATTTAAAAAATACAGGTATTTTTAGAGCAGTTTAAAAATATTACTAAAATGAATCAGGCAAAGGGCATCTCTGTTTTTCGAGAATTTTAAATTAGAACGTATTTCCTCTTCATGTCTCTAAAAAAATATTATACACACACCTGTCTTTAAAAATAAAAATGTCACTAACAGCAAAAAAGACATTTTATAGGACAGAATTTTGACAAAAAAATAAAATGTATTTTTAGATAAGTTATGAGAATAGAGATGAGACAAGGGGAAAGTTTTCTTTTAAGGAAAACCTGTTGCATCACATAAATTCTTGGCACCAAAAGAACTTAAGATTAATGAGAAATACACACTATTGTAATAAATTATTATTAACACGTTCTTAATAAAAATATTTGATTGCTTAAATACAACCCATTTTCAAGATAGCACAAATATCAAAATAAAAAATTTCCAATAAAATTTCAGTCCAATTTTTTTACTATAGAAATATTATTTTTTGAATGATTTTGAAGGGGAAAAGCAATTATTTTTAAGCATAGGTACTAAAAAGATTAAATAAAAGCACCTTCCCTAATCATTTAAATAAACGATGTATAGTTTTTTTTTTATTAAAAGGTAAATCTTCTATTAATTTAACAAATATTTCAATCGTAATAAGTCTTCTTTTACATATAAAAACACTCACATCTGTCTATTTTTTTATATATCATACGTACAACATATTAAAAGGGTTAAATCTGTTATTGTATTTAATTTTAAAATATGCCTCAATAAATACCAGAGATTTGTAATTAAAATGTATGAATAATATTGTGATTGTAAAGAGAATAAATGTTTTCCCTCGTCAACATAAAATGTCCACACCATTCATGTTCCTTCTTCGAATCTGACGTGAAAATTGAATCGCGGTTTAATTTCCACATTTGTCAAAAACAACTCTTAAATAATAAATATTTAACAAATCATACCTTTGATGTCCATAAAGGTGATATTTCTAATTCTATATTAATACAGTAATTAATCTCCAGCTTTATGTTGAGTTCAAAGAGAATTCAGCTGAGAAAGGGAAATCTATTATGAACTATTTTTGTATTATAACTATTAAGCTAGGCGCAAATATTCATGTCTGTGTCGATTAGTAATCATATTTACAGAAAAAACTAACTAAATGTATAAAATAATACAAACAGATGTGCCAATTAAAGACAGGCGCTTGCTGGTGGATTCTAAAGTAAAAATATTCTACTAAATTTTTCAGTATGACTTATTTTTCACACGGATTTCTTGACAACTTCATCAAATAATCAATGCTATTTATGCATGATATTACTGTGGCAACATTTTTCCTACAAATACTCATAAATAAAGGATATTAATATATTTAAAAAAGTTTGACCGTCCATGGGATGCGTTTTATATCAATCATTCAGAGCAATTACAAGTTCATAACGACGGGCTTTATATTGAGTACTTAAGCCAGGTTAGATTGATTTAAAACAAAAAGTTATGATATTCCCCGTGGATATTGGAAATTAGCCTACGGGAATGTTTGATAAGCAAAAGGCAGTCGTCGTCATAGAAACTGCGTACAATTTGTTTGATCGTGTACACTGTTTAATGAAAACTTTTGACAAATGGATTTATTTGTCTTCTTCAGACCATTTTAGATGATCAAAATGTGATGTATGATTTAAATATTACAATTTATTAACTAACTATTAACTGAATTTTACATAGTTTGAATAATACAAAACATCTTATGAAATAGGCTTACGTGTACAGAATATATAAATTTTAAAAACACTTTTATGTGATATGAGTGGTAATATTAAATAATAATTGTATGGGTAAACCCATTTAAAAATAAAGGGATTAATAAATAATAACAACAATAAACTCTACATTAAAATATAATACTTAAAACTAAATAACAGAATTATATCAAAGTTATTAAATCTGGAAGTTCATTGGTAATAAAGAACTTACGTTTCTTCGAATCATATATACGGTTTTATTGACATAACTTATAATCGGCTTAGGCAGGAAGTTAGTCATTTTGTCAGTGTTATATTTATTTTTCAAATCTGCCATATTTGCTTTGATCATTTTTAACTTTATATCCCATGGACTTCTTTAAGATAAGTGCCAGGTTCAAGATCTAAGGCCATCTAAAGGCACTTGTTTTTTATTACTTGATTTTTATCTATATGAGAGACCGCAGTAGACCAAGCTAATCGGTTTGAATTGATTTATACAATAGTAACTTTTTCTTGGACGATACCTGACTACATCTGTTAAGGTGATAATTGCCATGTTGCTCTTATCCACAGCATTTTTATATGCTTAGACCAGTTCAGCTAGTCTAAGATAACTCCCAAATACTTGATATCTTAGAGCTACGGTTTTTTGTTCGGTATTAAAATTAATAGGATGGATTAGGAATCGCTTTATTTGGATAGAAAATATAATCGCTTCAGTTTTGCTTTCATGCTTGGAGGTGTCTACAAATTGTATCCAATCTGTAAGATGACCTGAATAAAGCGGTGTTATCCGCGTAAAGGGCTAAGTAACAATTCATTACGAGGAACTCGTGGAGGAATGTCGTGGATGAAGAGTTTGAAAAGAAATGTACCTTTAATACTCACTTGTGGGACTCCCGCAAGGATTATATTGGAGTGTAGGTACTGATTGAACATTGTTAACGTCTACGTCTGTGAATGAGTTGATTTATATATGTATATATGATAACGAAGGCGTTTTTCTTTATGTAGTTTACGGAAAGGTCTATCGTATTTTCGTGTCATGTTATTTCAAGCCAGTAAAATAGTTGAAATAAAGTTATTTGAGATAGTAGAATGTAGGTGAAGAGTAGAGAGTAGGCGGTGTTGTATAGACAAAACACATAATATCAGCATTGCGTACCGCGCATGCGTGACAGCCGCTCCTACTTCAGTCTGCTCCTTGCATTCAAACATTGAACACGTACCGGCGCACATCTCCACCACACCATACATTAACAATACACACTACGAGATGGCCCCTAACACTGTATCGAGGGTCAGGGTGGTCTCCAAGTTATAATCGTACCACCCCCGCCGCCACAATATCCTGAGGGTGGACTTTTCAGGTGTCGCGACGCCTCTACCCTCGACCACCGAACAACGACGCCCGTATCAACTGGTACACACTTTTACAAACTTATTACAAATCGACATACTTTCTTCCCCCTTTCATTGACACCCTCAAAACAATTCCACAATCTCAACTTTTCCACATAATTACACAATTATCAAAAATACGTCTAAGCACACACTCCAAAGAAGCTTTTCAACAAATTAAAACCTATCTAAAGAAAACCGGCTGAGGTTTACATCTCACTCAAATATACGGTTTATTAACACAAGAACTTATAAAAACAGTCATTTTCTTTGTGTCAATTAAAAGGTATATAATAGATTCAAATTAATTTAATCGCGATATTGTAAATAGAACAAACTGTTTAAAAAATATATATTAATTAATAATAATGTGAAAGGAGGGTGAATTTTTTTCAACAAAAATCATAAAGAAATATAAGAGATAAGTGTATGAGATTTAAATCTAACCGATTACAAACAATGCAACTCCAATTAATTTAAATCGATAAAAATGTTTTTATAATTAATAATATAATAGATAGATTACGATATGCTGATGCTGTTAAATAATTATTATTTACAAAAAAAAATTCTTAAGTAATGTACAAATATTTTTCATTTTTCAATAAGCCGTATTAGCTTTTATTATCATATTTATTTATAATATAAATACAACTTGGGTTAAGATCATCAAATGTAACTGCATATATAACTGGTTTTTTTAAGATACTTATTTGTAGCTGATCAACTGAATTGTACGTATTTAATATTCATAAAAAATATAATTTTCTTTGTTCAAAATTTTATTTAATTAAAGAATGGTGCATCTTTTGAAAATATAATGGATATGGATAAATTAAAAATGCATATCTGACTGATTTTTTTAAGAAGCATTTTTGTGTTAATCACCCATTGCTATAAAATTTATCAAATATTTTAAAATAAATTTCTCTCTTGAGGTATTCAAAGATAACTTTTTATTATTAGTCTAGTGGAAAAATTAATTTATTATGTTCGATCCGGCAATATTTCACGCTTATCAGATTATATTATTTGGACGCGTTATCTTTCAATAAGGTCCATTGTTATAAATTCACACTATTGAACACATTTATTTATTTTTCACCGAAAGTTCGTAAGGGGGAAGAAGAGTCGATTCATTATATTTTCAAATCATTCAAACTTACTCGGTGTGTTTTGTTTTTCGTCCTTTTCCAGTTCGTCTCAACATTTGTGATATATTAAAAAGTTGTTTATGTCGATAAAAAGTGCGTGGCCAGCCTCGGAATAGAATCGCCCTACCGCCAAAGTGTGGGGCGAATTCGTTGAATTGACTGAGAAAAACATCATCATCATTTGACTGTGAGTAGAAATTTTATTTTATTAAAATTATTAAGCCAATAAGAGGTGATTTGAATATGTAAGATATGGTTATAATAATGATCTCATCACAACATGACAGGTTAGAGGCTACGACGCTACGAGCCTACGATATTATCGTAGTAATTATGAATACACAATAATATATAAATACATTTAACACTTTTACACTTATTTTATTGGCATAAATTTTGTCAGTTACAATCTTTAAAAAATGAAAACTCTTCTAATAGACAGTAATTTTATTGTTATTCAAAGATGACTTTTTTTTACTATGCCGCTATTTCACGCTTATCAGATTATATAAATCATTTTATTTATGCGTTATCTTTCAATATAGAACATTATGGTAAATGGTTATATGTTTTTTAAACTTATATTTCTTCATCCTTAAGAGCTTTAAATAATTGAGAATATTTCAAGGAAAAGTGTGGTATTGTAAAAATGATAGGAAAACATTAACCATATAAAAAGAATCCCACAGTTTGGGTATCGTTTGACCTATAACCTTTTTTATTTCGGAATAATGTAGACTAATAGCAGCATATTATTATTAGCTGAAATAAATATGGTATCAGTAGAAAGATAGCTAATTTTTTAAATTAATTAATTAGTAAGAATTTTTATTGCGATATTTTATATTCAATTTTAAAAGCTCATTTAAAATATATTTATTAAATGCCAATTGGATTCAACTAAAAACATTTTAAAATAATACTATTTAATCTTTAAATAACTGTGAAATTAGTCGAATATTCGTTTATATAATTTATTTATATAATTTACTACTGAGGAACATCATGAATTAATTTAGTGTAGAAGATCCTTTGATCTGCTGTAATTTTAGCCAAGAGCTAAATATTATAAATATCACTACAGATAATTATAATTACCACACAAGGCTTTTATTTGTATGGTAGTCTTCAAAGAAGAATCCCATAGTGCATAACATTTTGACTATATTTATACACAGCTTTTTGACATATTTTAAATGTCACCAAAACGGTATGAGTAGCTAAATTTTTGAACCAAATTCCTCAAATTATTTTGGAGTAGACCAATATTTTTTACCACTCGCAATCGATTGGTACGTGACCTTAATTTTATTTGCAAATATTATTATTTTATTTTAGAGACGTGAGTATAAAATTAATTGCTTCTCGCGAAATACTCATACTGAATGTAAATAGCTTCTCCTCCTGTTTGCAAATGTCTTCTTAATTAAACACGACTTGATGTATGAAAAAAAAATGAACATTGACTCGTCAGTTTGTTAATTAAAATGAAACGGGACCGCAAATCCACAATTTGATGATAAATTTCCAATGTAAACTCTGGTGTCAGATGTGTTTATTGACATTAGTATGTTTTCATTATTCTGAAATATAACGGCCAAATAGTTCAATGTGTGATTAAATGTAATTGAAACTATTTGAAAGTGTCTTCTTATGAATTTACAATATTTCAAAGGAATTTTTAGCATTTATTGACAACCCTTCCAAACTTTTATATTTGTTTTATTTAACTGCTAAATGCTAAAAATTTTAAATAAATATTTCAGCGGAACAAAATTCCACGTAAATCTAATAACTGAACACTTTGGATTTTTTAAATACAAGAACTTTACAAATATTTTTATTTAATTTAGAGACGAGTTCTATCGTTACCGCTGATAAAAATACCAGACAACTGGATGTATTTATATCAATATGGCGGATCAAACAGATGAGTCTGAATGAGACAATTAGTCTTGCCTCTGTAAATCTCATCTGCTTGGTCCGCCATCTTGATATTTATCATCCACTTATCCGGCCTTCTAATATTGGTGGTGTCGGTTGTATTTAAGTATACACGCGAAAATGTTATAATTATTAAAAAAATATATTTTTAATAATTACTCAGTTTGGTTACCGTTTAACATAACATTAATTTTTATTTCGGAATAATTCTCAATAACAGCGGATTATTATTATTAGCTATAATTATACGGTTTCGACTGACATGTGAGCCAAACTATGAAAACTGTTTATTAATTTGTTATTAAAAATTACGGGTTATTTTTTTGTTACATTTTTGCGATACCACTTGAAATATTCTCAATTACTAAAAGTGAACTTAGTAGAATGTACATTTTATCGATCGTTCATGAATGGTTTTAAAACTGATCAAAACTTTCCACCTGCCTATAATAATAAGGAGTTTTTTCGGTATGAAATTCTCTTTTGGTGTAAAAAGTGTATAAATATGAATAAATGAACAGGCAATTGACGGTTGGCAAGGTTTGGCAATTTCCGAAAATGAGCAGTGCGATTTAATGAAAAATATTACCGTATCGTCTTCTTTTATTTTGTCCATAAAAAACGTACTGGACTCTTTCAATATTCCATTTATATCCTTTCGAGGATTCATCTTTTTATAGAGCATGTTCAATATTTGACGTATTTTATTCTTTACAAATGATCTGAAGGAAATGAGAAAATGTCAACACGTTGCTCTGCGCAATGGCTGGGCCTTTTTTTATTATTCAGTATTTCATGCCAAAGGCGTTTATTAGGTTAATATTAAATTAGCTATAAAAAATACAAGTCAACCAATCAATACTGTGTGGAACTTTTCAAGGTTTTCATCGATTATGTGCCCTTACAATGAAACTTTTATACTCTAATTTTGTTGTAAAATATCAAAAAAAAAACACAAATATTCATATTATCATTGATATCATTATACTTAATTACTCAAAAAAATTATATATTACTTTTCGATGTATATTCATATATCTTTATATATAGAATTATTACGGTTATATTTTTCAAGTTGATAGAAAATTTAACACTTTAGAAAAATTGCTTATTTGAATTCATTGGTATTTTTTATGTGAAGAGAGTAGGTGTTTTTTTTTATAATAACTATTGAGGTTCTTCGATTTATTTTTCGTACCAATTCTAAAACCAATAAGTTTATGCTTAAAAATAATTGAGTTTGCCCTCCAAAATTATTTAAAAAATAATATTGCTATGGTAAAATTATTGAAATTATTTGGAAGATTTTTTAATTATTGATTTATTTTAATTATAGAACTTTTTGGTTTCTTATTTGTGTACACATATTAAGTGTATCATAATTTTAAGCAAAACAAAGTGCGTTTTTGTATTTTTTCCCATAAATTATATTATGACTTATTAATTATTTTATTACCAATTGATTGTACTCCGTATTAAAATAAGTAAAGACTTTATCTATAAACTAAATATTTTAAGATTTAATCATAATGTATCAAACATTGTATGTAAATTATATAAATATAAAGAAATTGTATAAAAAATTTAAGTAAATAAAAACATTTTTACAATTTTTTTGCATTCGTTAAGCACATTTCGATTTATCTAATAAAAAAATATTACAATATGCATAATACAAAAGCTTTCTCTAATCTTTGTGTCTTATTTTCATAGAGCATATTTCAAACTTTAGACATGCGCACACCCTGAGATGCTTTTAAGATGGTTGACTATTCCAGTTACACAGGTCACCGACTTAATAATCATTATTTACCTTACAATCCATATATATATATATCAGAGTAAACCTCAATCAAGACAATCGATTGGGATTTTATTAATATTATTTCCGATCTCTTAGTCGTAATAACCGATTATTTTTTTGATTTGAGCGAGATTTGAACCCATGACCACAGTATTATTTGTAGCAGTATTAAAAAAATTACGATCCCAATAAAAAAAAACATCCTAAACTATGTAACATCACTGGGTTATTTAAAACAAATCGTTGGCGAAGTGGACACTTGCTGTATGTCCAAAAATAAATAAAAATTAATATTTTCAACTCCATAATATAGTCATAAGTATTTTATTTATCTTTAATTTTCGCGCAAATATTGCAATAATATTTTTTTATATACTAGACACAAATATTAATTACATATTTTATAAAACTACTTAAATCAAGGTTATTTTTTAAATAAAGTTGTAGCATAGACTATATTTTTGAAACCAGCGATGTTAAAACTGATAAAAATATAAATAAATTCCCAATTTTATTTATTTATTATCATTTAAAGTATAATAAATAGTACAGTATAGTCTTGATAATCTGACATAAATGGGACAACAAATTATCAATCCCAGTTATAATAGTTACAAGAAAAATTATATTTTCATTACAAAAAATAATAAATAGGTCAGAGATAATTGCGGTGGAATCAATATAATCGAATATTGGTGAATCGCGTGTTTATTTTCAATAATAATTGTATTGTGGTAATGAAAGCCGATATTGTGTGATTGTTAGTTACATTTAAAAGTGTTTTTATTATGTTTAAAATGTTAGAAAGCTTTGAGGTGATGTGGGTCGATACAAATATGTGTCGGCGACACGCAGCAGTTGTAGCTTGGCGGCTTGGTCGTAATTTATTTAAAGGGTTCGCAATCGATTTTAGGCTTCGAAGAAGGGGGTAGTCCTCTCTATAATAATGTATATAAAACCAACTGCTTTTTCTTACTTTACAATTTCAACTATTTGTTACCTGTACACTCTGTAAAAGGCCTTGAAACCTCAACGCGGTGACCGAGTGTCCGTATATTTGTAAGCTTTCAGTCGATGCACGGATCAATACAAAACCTTAACTACATATTGTACAGCTTACTCATTTAAAATTCACCCTATATCAATTTAATTTCTTACAGAGTTTCCCTATAACAGAGGTTTTGATCGATTATTTATATATGCCAACGTAAAAATAATAATTTTAATAAATAAGTTAATTAAGTGTAATTTCTACTATATTTTTTTATTGCGGTTTTATTTTTATTATTTTATTGATGATGACTACATGTTGGTAGTCAAAAGCGCTTAGACTATAATAAAAAAATATAGTGGAAATTACAAACTGATATATTTAAATAAATATGGAATTCCATCAAGTATTAAACACGATCAATATGTAAAAATAATATTTTTTTAATAGTCAATGTGGTCCAAGCAATGAACTTACATATATACAGGACGGACTTGAACTAATATAATTAATAATAACGTATTTAACAGACAGAAATAGTTGATTTCAATATAATTGTCAAAAGTTGATTCTAAATTATTTTTGCGATACTCCTACACCCCTTAAAATATTCTCAGTTAGTTAAAGTCCACCCTCTAAAATTATATTGAGTCAAGACACAAATAAACAACGAGTCGTATCGATAGTTTAATCCGCAAACGTGATAACTCGGGGCCACCGAGACGTATTATTTCTGTTACACGGGCCGAAAGGTTGATTGTGAGACTTCAGAGACTTGGTCGAACATAAGTCGGAAAGATATTTTAGTCGTATTAATATAAATATAATTTTATAGTCATGCGTATAAAAATGTGATGATTGTGTGTAGTAAATATATAAGACAGTGGAGTAGATATATAAGGATTTTTTTTTTCATGAAGATCATAGTGTAAATAGGTTGTATAGAGTAGTCGAGATTTAGTCGAATTTCCATACAAACGACCACCACTCACAGCTATACGAACGAAGTGTGTCTAGCATTCTGGCCTGTATACTCGCCGTGGCCCCGGATAACTTTATAAAATCGAATTGCACAAGCAACATAAACATGAAAATAAATATAATATCTACATCATTGATGTCTTGATGTAGTCGATATAGTTGAAGATGGCGGACCAAGTAGATGAGGCGAACCACAAACAAGATGATAAACAGTGTTTAAACAACTAGTTACCAGCATAATAGCTCAGAAGAAGCGTGACCACACATACTGTGGGCATGGGTTCAAATTCCCCTCAATTGGAAAAAAAATTGATCGGTTATTAGGACTAGGAATAATATTAATAAAATCCCGATCAATCGTCTTGATCCAGGTTTATTCTGATTTCCTGTATTGTAAGGTAAATACTGATTATTAAGTCGGTGACCTGTGTAACTAGTAATAGTTAAGATCACCGACAGACAATTAATTTGTTCAGTTACTCAGATTCTAATCTACTTGGTCTTGGTATTTATACATCCATTTGTCTGGCATTCTATATCGATGAAGTATATGAATAGAAAAAAAAAGAATTTAGACATCTTAAGACATCTAAATTTGGGAGCTTTTAATTCTGAGCTCTTCATAATATGTGTAGTGTTTAGAATCCATTTAGTAGAAGCTTTGCAATGAGAGCTTCTAAGCTAAACGATGTCTTCACTCAAAGCTTTTTAACAATTTGAAACATTTTTTTTATATTGACAAACACGACATTGTTATTATTTTCCGACGAAGCCGTATCTCTCGGCGGAATAATCTTGGTGATATTTTTAGGCTTCTACCAATTTCAAAGTGAATCAATATGGAAACCGAATCTGAAATAAGTCAAATCGGCTTATTGTGGACAGAACGACCACCAACCGGCATTGAGGACTTTTCCACCTCATAACACCCACCCACAACACTACTTCTTGCCAAAATATCGAGACTTGCTATTTGTATTCATTAAAATTTAATAAAACATCCCAAACACCGACTTTATACTAACATTTATGATTTTGTAAAGATTTACTTTGAAAGCTTTCGACCTAAATTTTTGGAGCTTGGGGGTTTAAATTACTACAATCCGTCCTGTCAATAATTAAATTCAAATAAGTAACACATATACAATCTAATATACTTCAAAAAATTGCACCATACACAATTCGTAACCAATGGACATACATTTTAACATTCACCGCAAGATTTCTTTCCTAATTACTTAAATAAATAATTGGCTAAAGAGTTGCTTATTAAAATATATTAGAACTGAAAGCGGTGATTCGTAAAAAATATATTACTAGAACCACTTTTGGATTTCGATTCCAAACTAAAACTATTTTAACACACACGAAATTCCACCAAGAAAACAAATATAATAATATTAATTTTATTTAATTGCATATAAACTCTAGTGAAAGCTTGCCCTCACACAAGTTCTGTAGGTGGCAGAATTGGTGGAAAAGAGATCAATATATTAATTGTGAAGAAGAAATAACATCATGATTATATGTATATTCTAATAAACAAAAATACAAATTTAGAACAAAACAAATATTATAATATTAATTTGATTAAATTGCATATAAACGCTCGTGATAGCTTTTTAACATACAAGACAAAATATATTATGCTTACACAAGCCCTGTACGTGGCAGAATTGGTGGAAAAGAGATCAATATTTCAAATATGAAGAATAAATTACATGATGATTTTTTTCGACTTCTGGAACTTGGGTTCGGATGATATTTTTTATTTTTATTTGGCATATTGTAAATATTAAAAATTATTATGCACTGAATGGTCGTTTCATTAGTTTGAGGCTTGTTAAATAATTCATTAGTTGTGCAATATGAAATGAGTTATTTTTTTATTATATTTATTAGAAATATCTCGATAGCTTAGTGGTTGAGCCAGACTATTTGACGGCGCCGGGATACGATTGAAAAGAAGAATCCCCGGATTATCCCTGCCGATGATGAAATGAACTCCCATATTTATATTTTATTTTATATTTCCAACATGGGACCAATATCAAAAAAGAAGCCCACAGAAGTTGTAACACAAAATCCCCCTCGTAAAACATCCATACATGTGTCACACAACAAAATATTATGTTGGAAAACCCTTCTTTGTATTTATGATACGTGAGGAAAATATTTCGCTACGATTAAAAATACTAATCCTGTTCGCCCATTCTAAATAAAAAGCTGTTTTTTTTTAATTTGGTGGTTCTAACCAACCTTTATGTGTACATCAGCACAAATAAATAATAAAAATACAATTCTAGTTAACCTAAATTCTAATCGGTTGTCAATTGCTGCAACGTATGTCGGGGAAGATTTATTTATTATAAAATTTAACTAAACTTTGCTGTTTGATTATTTAAAAGAAATTAAATTTTATTTTAGCCCCTTAAATAATTGAATACTTATATACATAAAGTAGGATTTGGTTATTGCTTATATAGCATATATATATATATATATATATATATATATAATATATATATATATATATATATATAACTATATATATATATATATATATATATATATATATATATATATATATACTTTAGCTAAGCCAAATAATTCATTTGTATATAAAAATTGAGATACAAATTCACTTGTTGATTTTTAGTGACTTTGTATTACGATTACTTCTTTATATTGTTAACAGAATCAGGCGGGAATATAAATGTCGAATATTCTAAGTAAGAATATTTTTTAGGTTATATTAACTTAAAAAAAATCAAAGCATAATCCAAAATTAAATAAAATTTCTTGATTAATAAAAAATCCGACCGCAAACTGAAAATGTCCTGATTATCGAATTACTAAGTATTAAAAGAAAACATGTATCTTGTGGACGGTTTTTTTTTCAATTAAATATATTGTTGAATATTTTCCGTTTATGTACTAACAGGCGCCTCTGATATCAAGATAAGACAGAAAGTTTCGTATTATCTAGATTTCACTGTATTAATAAAAAATGTTTCTCGCTTCACTGTTTGTGCATCAAAATTCTGTGTACATGTTCCAAAGAAAATGTGTTTTGATTTAATGAAAGTTGAAATGTATTCCACACAATACACGTTCAATAAAGTGGAACTCGGTCGTTCTTTACAAGATAATGTGGATAGGATTTATTGGATGTGAAGAGGTAAAATGAAGAAAGGAGACAACACAAAGCAGTATGTCTATCAGATAGTGAATGGAGCAGAACAAGTGGCTACCGGTAATTGAAATCCTATGGAAAAGGTAAAGGTAATTCTCTAGTCTAAGCCAAAACTAAATTTATGGCACACACGTCTACATAAATATATTTCCCTTCACATTTAATTACAAAATACACGCCTGTCTGATTTTTTTCCAAACAAACCTTTTCTTCTGAACAGTTTCCTTCTTCCCTTGAATAAAATATACCTCTTAAAATTCAAAACAGCTGATTCTAGAAACGATTTATTATTTATTACACACTTTTTTTTCAAAGCATCATATAACTAACTTACCGCAAAATGCTATGATTAGACATAACATAATATTACTTTATAGTTTTTCAGTGTAATCAATTACGGTCGTTGGGGATTTTTTTTGCGCCTTTTAGTGATTCTTAGTGTAATAAATTACATAGAATGAGAAAAAAAATTGTTAAATAATTCCTAAAAATTTTGAAGGAGAATTTTTTAAATGTTATCAATAACAACTCGAATTATATTTTTATTACTTTTAATGTGTGAATGATTTTCAAGTGATCATTTAATTAAATTAAAAATGGTTTTACCCAAACTTATTGTTATTTTCAAAATATTTTTCATATTCATGTTTTTATATTTATATATACATTTAAGTATTTTTTACATATGATTTTGTGTACTGTATTTATAAAAAAAATATAAATTCACATTCTATGTATGCAAAAAAAATGCAAGCTCTGATAATTTTCGCATTATGACCGATTACTGGAGCCTGTATAAAAATATTTAACCTAGTAACTAACCATTTTGTTTTTTTAGTATAAATTATAGAATTTTTATAACCTATAAATACGACTCATAAAATTGATCACCACAGTAGTTAAAACGTAGTTTTTTCTTCACATTCAGAGTAATTCTCCTTAAAAAAATATATAACACAACTGAACGCGTTAACTACTTTATTTAGGTTTTTGACAGTAAATTTACTTACGAAGTCCTTAAACACCTATAATATATAATATTTTATATCAATGATGAATGGACACGTCCATTTTATCCATTAAAATGCTTTTTTTTTTCAATTCAATACAATGGCCGAATACTGGTACTTAGTGGACTATTTGCACATTTACCCTATAAAAATTCAAAATCCCGCTATAAATTTAATTTCTCTCCCAATTCTAATACCAAATCCTCTTCAATTTATATTAATGCGATGTAATCTTCAAGATCTCAATGTCGCTTTTTTTAAAGAGCACTTTCTTTTTTGTTAGTCAAACTATAAACTGACACCAACCCCTATAAATATTGTCACACATTTTCTCGTAGAGTCGTTATAGTAAGATTTATTAGAACATTCGCCAGCTTTTTCTTATAATGGAAAACCACCTGCTGTTGGAGCAAAATCGCAATATTTATGTTTAATTAAATCTTCAATTAATCCTTTGACAATTTTTATTAATTAAATGTGTCCGAATCAACCTTTTTGTTTCAACATGTACAAAATACATAAAACAAAACCTTCGCTTAATATAAATTTATTTTCGGATTGAAATGCCCTTGATCCAAATTTATTGCCAGCCAATATCAAGTGCAGTTTAAAGTGTTGATATATAATTGCAAATGTTGATTATTTCTTCGAATGTATCTTTTGAGTAATTAGTGAAATTGCGTCTCATTTTCATCGACTTGTATACATTTTTTTTCTTTTAAAGATGGACAAAAAGGGGCAGAGAAGGCCGACAATTTGTTCATCGCTTTTTCATTTGAACCTCTTGTCTTGTCTTTGAAGTAAATGTAATCCGCTTTACTTTGTCCCCAAGTCTTGTTTGATTTCCTCGAGGCTATCCTTCATTCAACTCACTCTTTGTTTAATACTAAAAATGTATTCGAGCTCTTATAAACTATTCTTATTTCTGGGTTGAAGTATGAAAAATTGCCCCGAGGCAGAAATCAGTACTTATTTGGTATGGAAATTGAATCACATGTTCAAATCCCCTTCACGTAAAAAAAATGATTTAATCGGTTATTATGAGATATGATAATCTTGATCCAGGTTTACTATGATTCCTTGAATTTAAAGGTAAATACTGAGCCGATTATTAAGAAGTAATAATTAAGATCACCAACTCACAATGAATTCATACTATTTTGTATCTAAAAAAACTAATATCTGTAAAAACCTTTCCTAAAACCTCTCTGTTATAATTCTACCTTTTCATATATTTTTTTTAAATAGAGTAAAAAAATGTATTATGTTCACAACAACTTTTATAAGTGTAATTAGTTTAATTACACTTTGTATATAATTTACTATTCCGAAAAATATGGTCAGTGTATCAATATTGGATATGCACGTAATAATTAAAAAATATAATATATATAAAACGCTAAGGTGTATGTGTGTAAGTTATTAGGGTCTTAATTAACGTTATGCATTGGGATACAAGTATTAAAATTCATTGTGCATTTAAGACTAAGTTATGTTAGAATAAAATATATTATAACAAAGCTAGTATTTTTTATTTGAAATTCTAAATAAATATTACAGCTGTTTGCGGTGAGTTTGATGTTTGCCCTACAAACTTAAGAATCAAAATACAATAAATTCTTTACTACTAACTCGTAGTTAAAGTATCCTTGAATGAAGATTCTCACGAAAAGACAGCGTGTATAATTTATTTGTCCATATTTCTAAAAATAATTGATGAATATGGCCGCCACGTGTAAGAGTGTTATTTTAGTATTCTCGTGTTATAAACATAGGTGTATGATAAATAATTTGCTTTGAGCCTTTAATGTTTATTGGTGAAGCTTTATATGTTTATTTAATATCATTCTCAATATCGGCTATAACTTCAAGAACACTCTGCCAGTTTACTTTGAGATATTTCCTATCAACAATGTAACTTTTGATGAATATTCTTATTTTCTATTTAATATTTTGCGAATTTTTTATCAGACGCGCCTTCTTTCATATATTTTCCTCTTTACATTTTAGTATTTTTCATTTTATATAATACTTTAAGAAATTTGATAATCTGGATTTTTTCGCTAATCCGACAATTTGTCGTCTCACATATGTCAGATTATCAAGATTTTACGGTACTAGATATTATACTTATTTGGAAGAATTTTGATAAAATCTAGATCATCTCAAGCTTATTCTGAAGTCCTGGCTTGTAGAGTATATTTTTCGAATCCACCAAAATAAATAACAACATCTGGTAAAATTATTTAACTGTTTGGCATTTTAATACAATGACTAACTTATCGTGTAACCCACTGATCAAAAATAATAATAAAACTAGGGTAGTAGTAAAAAACATTCTTGTTTAAAGAGATTTTATAAAATGTATTATTTATTATTTTATCTTGTATATAATAATGATTATTGCAATATTTGTACGACAATAATAGATAAAATTCTCCAAACTGTATGGAGTACTAAATGACTTACTATACTATATACTATATAGTGGAGTTTAAAATTTTATTTTTAAATAACCCAGAATCCAAATAGTAATATTTTGTCTAGTATATTTTTTTTTTTTTTTATTTATATTTTGAGTACCCTGTCTAAAGACATCTTACTCGTCGTCTGTTGTCACATTGTCTTGAGGGTTGGTTGTCCAGTGACGACTCAATCCCGGCGTTGTGTTTAGGTTATAAGTGTTCAAGTGTTCATACTTGTTTTATCAAGTAAACACCATTGTCAGTCCTTGAATCTTGCTGGCAAGTCAAGTTGTCTGTATTTTTGTAGACGTCTTGCGTAGTCTACGGTCAATAAGTCCCTCGCTAGTACGTTCGGGTGACTTTTTAATCTACTTTGGTACGTTTCGCTGAATTTTTTCAATTCTTCGCGTACTGTCATTGTTTTAGAGTCCTGTAATAGGACCCAGTTGGGTACATACCATGGAGCATTTAAAATTGCTCTCAGGGTCTTGTTTTGTAACCTGTCGATACTGCTGATATGAGTATCCTTAGCTGTCCCCCACAGTTGACATCCATATGTCCAAATGGGTTTGATTATTGCTTTATACAGCAATAGCTTGTTTGTAAGTGTGAGTTGGGAATGTCTGCCAATCAACCAGTACATTTGTCTTTTTTTATGTTCCATTTGAAGTCTCTTTGTCTTAATGTGTTTTTGCCATGTTAGGCTTCTGTCAAGGTGTATACCGAGGTATTTAGCCGAGTCTTCTTGTGGAATATTTTTCCCACCAATTTTCACTGGTGGACATGTCTGTTTTTGTTTGTGAATGTCACGTGTGTCGATTTGGTTTGATTTACTTTAATTCTCCATACTTCAAGCCATTTCTGTATTGCGTCAAGGTGTTTCTGGAGGAATTGTGAGGCAGCTGTTGGATCTTTGTCCGAAGCGAGTATGACGGTATCGTCAGCGTATGTAGCCAGTGTTGTGTTGTCGGGTTTTGGGAGATCGTTTGTATATATTAGATACAGTACAGGACCTAGTACACTCCCTTGCGGTACTCCAGATCTTATGGTATTAAGATTTGAAGTTTCGTTGTCATATTTAACAAAAAACTGTCTATCGGTCAAGTACGATTTGATAATATCATACATGTTTTTGGGCAGTTTTCCTTTGATTTTAAAAAGCAGGCCTGGGTGCCAGACTTTGTCAAAAGCTTGACTGATATCTAAGAATGCTGCTGAACAGTAGTTTTTTCTTGTATGGAGCGATCTATGATCGTCACAACTCGATGAACTTGTTCAATTGTCGAGTGCGCTTCTCTGAAACCGAATTGATGATCAGGGATCATGTGTTCTTGAAAAAGTATTGGTTTCATGTTGCGCAGTAGAATTTTTTCAAATATTTTGGAAAATATTGGCAGGAGGCTTATCGGTCGATATGAAGTGACTTCTTCGGGTGGTTTACCTGGTTTAGGTAGCATAATAATTTCTGCTATTTTCCACTGTCTAGGGAAGCTACCCATTCTAAGTATCGCGTTAAATATTATGGTTAGAAATCTTAATCCGATATCTGGCAATTCTTTGATTATCTTCCCGGTAATCATGTCATGTCCTGGCGCTTTTTTTGCGCGTACTTCATATTTTATAACATGCTTGACGCATTGAAGTCCAATTTTGACATAATAGTTTTCTTTATGTTCCGTACTATCTAATAAATTATGAATGTGACTTTCTTCTTCAGGGGAACACATCCTTTCCGCTGGTGTAAATACTTTCCTTGAGATGTTTCGCAAACTCGTTTGATTTCTCTCTGGTAGTTTTTGCCCATTTATCGTCAGCCGTTTTGATGGGCGGTATGGATATTTGGGGCCGTTTTAGTTTTTTTGTAGCTTTCCATAGAGAATAATCTGTAGCGTCGGTTGCTGTAAGACCTTCCAGATAGGATTGAATCCCTTTATTTTTCCATTCACATAGGATATTTTTAATATCTCTTATTGCTTCGTTCAGTTTTCTCTTGAGTTCCTTGCTTCGAGTATTTTGCCATTCTTTACGAATGCGTCTTTTTTCATGTATTTTTTCCTGAATCCAGCGGGGGAAATCATCTGTTGAGTGTGGTTTTTTTGACATATTGGGCGTGGCTTTTTTCACTGCGGAATTAATTTGATTTTGAAAGTGAATAACTGCGGTGTTAAGTTGGTCTTCTGTTTTCAATGGTATATCACATTTCAAATTTTCATTTAAGATATGTCTAAAATATTCCCAATCTGTGTGACGGTTACCGAGTGTAAATTTACTGGGTTTGATAATCGGTTGTAGCAAGCTGTATTTAATAATAACTACGCAGAAGTCTATGAGGTCGGTATTTTTCTTCTATCTGGCAAGGCCAATATGTTGGTTCACCAGTCGATAGATGGGTCAGCATTTGTTTGCCATACTTTTTATACAGTTCTCTCTCTCCCCTGGGTGTGGCCAGTCTAGACCCCCCATTATTTGGTGTTTTGGCATTGAAATCCCACCTACGATAGATTTATCCGCTTCAAAGTGTTACAGAGTAATCGTCAAAATATTTCTCGTTTAATCGAGTGTTTAGATTGGGCAGTAAATAGCCGATATAACCATAATTATTTGTATCTCCGACAGCAATTGTGGTTGCTTGGAGAAAGTCTCGATCATATAGTGTTTTTAATTATCACCGCTGTTCCACCATGCGCAGTTCCATCGGGGTGATTCGTCGTATATATAGTATACATGGGAATTTTTATGTAGCTTTTTTCGGTAAAGTGTGTTTCCGATATAAGCATTATGTCAATGTTTTTTTCTTTTAAAAATAATTTTATTTCTTGGCTATGTTGTCCAAGACCGTTGGCGTTCCAAAGACATATTTTCAATAATGGAATCATTTTTTATTTAGGACAAGAGCTGCCATGATCTGTGTCATGTTGTCCATGGTTTTCATGACAAGTTCAATGAGTTTGTCCATTTAAATTATTAAATTATTTATAATATTGTCTTGTGGTTTTTCGGGAGTTGGCTCGATATTTTTGGTGGCTTGAGCATACGACTTTGTTATGTCATTGGTTTTGAAAGTTGTAGTGTTAGTCAAGTTGTTTGTCTGTTTTGAAATTATTTTCTTTCTTAATACGGGGAATTGGCTTTTTTGTACCTTTTTGCGTGTTTCGCAACCTTTATAATTTGCTGGGTGATTCCCGTTGCAGTTGACACACTTCACATTGTTGTCTCTTGTTGTTCTGTTGCAATCAGTTGTTGCGTGCTCACCTGCGCACTTTACGCAACGCGGAGTCCTGTTGCAATATTTCGCGGTGTGTCCGTATCTTTGACACTTTTTACATTGTATGACCTCTTTTTTAGGTCTTGGTGGCTCGATTACGACTTTACACCTAAGTATGGTGTCAATTTTGAAAATTTCTTTGTTATTCTCTTTTTGTCTCAATTCGCAAAGAAACATAGGCAGTGGGGTTTTGTTTGTTTTTTGCTACATGTTTGTTATTCTGATAACATCATGGCCGTGACTTGCGAGCTCTTCGCTTATTTCGGCGATATCTGCCGTGTGGTGAAGGTTTTTAATTATAGCCTTATATGATCGGCTTTCTTTCGTCTGATACGAATGAAACTCGGTATCTCTATTTTTTAAACCTGTGATTACAGAAATATATTTTTCAGACTTAGTGATCTGTATTTTTACTTGGGTTTTACCCAACTGTTTAATGTAGTATGCTCCTTGAGCTACTTGCTCTAAGAAGTCTGTCAGTGGTTTTATATTCTCTACTGCGTGCACAAATATAGGTGGTGGCTTTGGCGTATTTTTGCCAATCGCCTGCTCCTCTTGTTTGTCTTCTAATTGTTGAAAGCGATTTGCTGTTGTCACAGCAAGCCAGTTCTTATTTGGGCATGCCTGTTTGGCTTTACTGGCATTCTCCGGACTGGATATTCTCTTTGTTTTTGTCGGGGCTTTGATCCAAGAATCTAGCGTATGCGTTGTAGTCGATGCGGCAACAGGACATTGATGATCCAGTTCCATTGTCTTGTATATAGTGTGGAGAAATTACAGTGTAATATAAGTGAACAGTATGATACCGGACAGGAGAAATCGGAGCAAGACCGGTTTGGTGGTTGTGTCACTTGTGCACTCGTCACTTTCGAACTTGCGACACCATGCAGGAGCACTTTACTATACGTCTTTACTCAACGGTGGTATACACGCAACTGATTTTATTAATATAAACTGCGAAATTAATTCACTCGATATAAATACTCTTAATAAATATAATTATAGATTTTATGAAGCCGTGTAAAATGTATTCCATTATATACCTGCGTTATATGATATGGAGACGAAATGGTGGCAAGGGCGGCTAGTATGCTTTTTATTCCTCTTTTTAACATACACTACCATGATGATAAAAATTCAGGCAACATTTTATCCTGGTCATAGTCATAATATGACTACCTTTATGACTATAGGTGTGCGTATGTGACTTTTATATAACATTTATGAATTCATACAACACTTTTGATATGCTCGTTTACTTAGCCGCTCTTGGGAAGCGACAGTGTTGCATTTTTTTAACATAACAAATAAAATTTAAAAAAAACACAACCTCCTTGTTTGATTGAAAATAATTTATAATGGGTTTTAAATTAATGAAAGCGTCACTAGCCAAATACAAAATCGCAGATTTATTAATGACTTGGAGCTTCAATGGGCTGGATTCAAATTTTATCCTCCCCAAGGGTAAACGTTTAATTTACAATCGCGACTGAAAACACCGCCATTATGTCGTATTCAACATCGGTAAATCAAATGACCGGTTAGGTTAAATTGTACCTGTATTATTTGTGTTGTCGTTTTCATTTGGCAAAGTGGTCGGCGAAGAAATATCGCCGGAAGGCATCGCGACGCCTTTTCAACGAAACATTATTTATTTGACAGTTTACTCATTTCGTTTCACGGTGTGGTGAGAATTTCCTATTAATTTGCGGCAAGTGAATTTATACGGCTCTTCGTAGAAGATATTCTTCAACAGAGGCGGTCATTAGTGGAGCTGGTCCCATTGGCACGTGAAGCTGCGTTTCATCCCTAATAAGATACTACTATATTAGGTATTTTTAATTTTAATAATTATCAAAAAATATATATTTAAAAACGATAAAATACATTTAAGAACTCCTAACTATATGAAAATGTTTAAAACAGTTTAATATGTGTATAACCTCTAGAAGTTTAGTCGAAAGGTTTCGATACAATAAGCACACTAAAGTATTGAGATTATATAATTTATTTTACCTTAATATAAACATGCATTTTCATCAAGAATAATCCAAATCTATTCAAATAATACTCAATTCAAATAAAAAAACTTTACAATTTGATTAAAGTATGAGCTTACTTTTATTTAATGGTTATATAAATTCTTAAACACCTGTTACAAATTTGGAATTAAAAAATGTTATTACTACATACATAATATTTTAGAGTAAATATTTTTTTTCATTCAAACATTAATGCTCAATCCAGACAAAAACTTACATATCGGTATACTCATATTTCATAGTTTTGAGATAATGGCGAATTAGTTTTTGTGTGAAAAATCACAGTGTAATTTACAATAAGTCAATGGCTTTTTTTATATTTCTAAATACGTATAACACAATTATTAAAAATACCTCTATTTTAACTACCAGTACCAGAAACTAAATATGGAAATTTGACTTTAGTTATTTTTTTTCTACCGAAATATTTGTGATACGACTAAGTACGTTTTGGCAGTAGATAAAGTAATAAAAAACATATATAACTGAATTACTAACTCAAAATCGTCAAAAATATGACCTGAGTGCATTTTTTGCAGTATACTCCTCGATATTTGTTAGTAGAGTTGGGGAGTCGCAAGGATATGAATATCTGTTTATTGTTCATTGTTGAGTTCTTCATAATATTTGAGCAGAATATGACATAGTCAAGAATAACAATTTACAAAATAGCCTTGTGTATTGTGGGAGTAAGGAAATGCAAAGGGCGGAATCCCATCTGAATATATCTTGATGTCGGCCATATGTCTTGTGACACCCCGTTAACACTGTCATTGAAGCTCAAGTCATTAATAAATCTGCGATTTTGTATTTGGCTAGTGACGCTTTCATTAATTTTAAAACCCATTATAAATTATTTTCAATCAAACAAGAGTTGTGTTTTTTTAAATTTTATTTGTTATGTTAAAATACAACACTGTCCTTCCCAAAACTGGCTAAGTAAACGAGCATATCAAAAGTGTTGTATGAATTCATAAATGTTATATAAAGTCACATACGCACACCTATAGTCATAAAAGGTAGTCATATTATGACTGCTGGCCGGGATAAAATGTTGCCTGAATTTTTATCATCTTGGTAAGTGTATGTTAAAGAGAATAAAAAGCTTATACTAATGCCCTTGCCACCATTTCGTCTCCATATCATCTTAGGTATATAATGGAATACATTTACGCTTCATAAAATCTATAATTATATTTATTAGAGTATTTATATCGAGTGAATTAATTTCGCAGTTTATATTAATAAAATCAGTTGCGTGTATACCACCGTTGAGTAAAGACGTATAGTAAAGTGCTCCCGCATGGTGTCGCAAGTTCGAAAGTGACGAGTGCACAAGTGACACAACCACCAAACCGGTCTTGCTCCGATTTCTCCTGTCCGGTATCATACTGTTCACTTATATTACACTGTAATTTCTCCACACTATATACAAGGCAATGGAACTGGATCATCAATGTCCTGTTGCCGCATCGACTACAAATACGCTAGATTCTTGGATCAAAGCCCCGACAAAAACAAAGAGAATATCCAGTCCAGAGAATGCTAGTAAAGCCAAACAGGCATGCCCAAATAAGAACTGGCTTGCTGTGCCAACAGCAAATCGCTTTCAACAATTAGAAGACAAACAAGAGGAGCAGGCGATTGGCAAAAATACGCCAAAGCCACCACCTATATTTGTGCACGCAGTAGAGAATATAAAACCACTGACAGACTTCTTAGAGCAAGTAGCTCAAGGAGCATACTACATTAAACAGCTGGGTAAAACCCAAGTAAAAATACAGATCACTAAGTCTGAAAATATATACCTGTAATCACAGGTTTAAAAAATAGAGATACCGAGTTTCATTCATATCAGACGAAAGAAAGCCGATCATATAAGGCTATAATAAAAAACCTTCACCACACGGCAGATATCGCCGAAATAAGCGAAGAGCTCGCAAGTCACGGCCATGATGTTATCAGAATAACAAACATGTTGCAAAAAACAAACAAACCCCACTGCCTATGTTTCTTTGCGAATTGAGACAAAAAGAGAATAACAAAGAAATTTTCAAAATTGACACCATACTTAGGTGTAAAGTCGTAATCGAGCCACCAAGACCTCAAAAAGAGGTCATACAATGTAAAAAGTGTCAAAGATACGGACGCACCGCGAAATATTGCAACAGGACTCCGCGTTGCGTAAAGTGCGCAGGTGAGCACGCAACAACTGATTGCAACAGAACAACAAGAGACAACAATGTGAAGTGTGTCAACTGCAACGGGAATCACCCAGCAAATTATAAAGGTTGCGAAACACGCAAAAGGTACAAACAAGCCAATTCCCCGTATTAAGAAAGAAAATAATTTCAAAACAGACAAACAACTTGACTAACACTACAACTTTCAAAACCAATGACATGCCAAAGTCGTATGCTCAAGCCACCAAAAATATCGAGCCAACTCCCGAAAAACCACAAGACAATATTATAAATAATTTAATAATTAAAATGGACAAACTCATTGAACTTGTCATGAAAACCATGGACAACATGACACAGATCATGGCAGCTCTTGTCCTAAATAAAAAATGATTCCATTATTAAAAATATGTCTTTGGAACGCCAACGGTCTTGGACAACATAGCCAAGAAATAAAATTATTTTTAAAAGAAAAAAACATTGACATAATGCTTATATCGGAAACACACTTTACCGAAAAAGCTACATAAAAATTCCCATGTATACTATATATACGACGAATCACCCCGATGGAACTGCGCATGGCGGAACAGCGGTGATAATTAAAAACACTGTGAGACATCATCTCACTGAAAAATATGATCGAGACTTTCTCCAAGCAACCACAATTGCTGTCGGAGATACAAATAATTATGTATATATATCGGCTATTTACTGCCCACCCAAACACTCGATTAAACGAGAACATTTTGACGATTACTTCAGAACACTTGAAGCGGATAAATTCATCGCAGGTGGGGACTTCAATGCCAAGCACCAACAATGGGGGTCTAGACTGGCCACACCCAGGGGGAGAGAACTGTATAAAAGTATGGCAAACAACAAGTTGACTCATCTATCGACTGGTGAACCAACATATTGGCCTACAGATAGAAGAAAAACACCGGACCTCATAGACTTCTGCGTAGTGAAAGGAATTCCAATCGAAAGACTGAGCGCAGAATCTTGCCTCGATCTGTCATCAGATCACTCACCTGTTATTATTAAATACAGCTTGCTACAACCAATTATCAAACCCAGTAAATTTACACTCGGTAACCGTCACACAGATTGGGAATATTTAGACATATCTTAAATGAAAATTTGAAATGTGATATACCATTGAAAACAGAAGACCAACTTAACACCGCAGTTATTCACTTTCAAAATCAAATTCATTCCGCAGTGAAAAAAGCCACGCCCAATATGTCAAAAAAACCACACTCAACAGATGATTTTCCCCGCTGGATTCAGGAAAAAATACATGAAAAAAGACGCATTCGTAAAGAATGGCAAAATACTCGAAGCAAGGAACTCAAGAGAAAACTGAACGAAGCAATAAGAGATATTAAAAATATCCTATGTGAATGGAAAAATAAAGGGATTCAATCCTATCTGGAAGGTCTTACAGCAACCGACGCTACAGATTATTCTCTATGGAAAGCTACAAAAAAACTAAAACGGCCCCAAATATCCATACCGCCCATCAAAACGGCTGACGATAAATGGGCAAAAACTACCAGAGAGAAATCAAACGAGTTTGCGAAACATCTCAAGGAAGTATTTACACCAGCGGAAAGGATGTGTTCCCCTGAAGAAGAAAGTCACATTCATAATTTATTAGATAGTACGGAACATAAAGAAAACTATTATGTCAAAATTGGACTTCAATGCGTCAAGCATGTTATAAAATATGAAGTACGCGCAAAAAAGCGCCAGGACATGACATGATTACCGGGAAGATAATCAAAGAATTGCCAGATATCGGATTAAGATTTCTAACCATAATATTTAACGCGATACTTAGAATGGGTAGCTTCCCTAGACAGTGGAAAATAGCAGAAATTATTATGCTACCTAAACCAGGTAAACCACCCGAAGAAGTCACTTCATATCGACCGATAAGCCTCCTGCCAATATTTTCCAAAATATTTGAAAAATTTCTACTGCGCAACATGAAACCAATACTTTTTCAAGAACACATGATCCCTGATCATCAATTCGGTTTCAGAGAAGCGCACTCGACAATTGAACAAGTTCATCGAGTTGTGACGATCATAGATCGCTCCATACAAGAAAAAAACTACTGTTCAGCAGCATTCTTAGATATCAGTCAAGCTTTTGACAAAGTCTGGCACCCAGGCCTGCTTTATAAAATCAAAGGAAAACTGCCCAAAAACATGTATGATATTATCAAATCGTACTTGACCGATAGACAGTTTTTTGTTAAATATGACAACGAAACTTCAAATCTTAATACCATAAGATCTGGAGTACCGCAAGGGAGTGTACTAGGTCCTGTACTGTATCTAATATATACAAACGATCTCCCAAAAACCGACAACACAACACTGGCTACATACGCTGACGATACCGTCATACTCGCTTCGGACAAAGATCCAACAGCTGCCTCACAATTCCTCCAGAAACACCTTGACGCAATACAGAAATGGCTTGAAGTATGGAGAATTAAAGTAAATCAAACCAAATCGACACACGTGACATTCACAAACAAAAAACAGACATGTCCACCAGTGAAAATTGGTGGGAAAAATATTCCACAAGAAGACTCGGCTAAATACCTCGGTATACACCTTGACAGAAGCCTAACATGGCAAAAACACATTAAGACAAAGAGACTTCAAATGGAACATAAAAAAAGACAAATGTACTGGTTGATTGGCAGACATTCCCAACTCACACTTACAAACAAGCTATTGCTGTATAAAGCAATAATCAAACCCATTTGGACATATGGATGTCAACTGTGGGGGACAGCTAAGGATACTCATATCAGCAGTATCGACAGGTTACAAAACAAGACCCTGAGAGCAATTTTAAATGCTCCATGGTATGTACCCAACTGGGTCCTATTACAGGACTCTAAAACAATGACAGTACGCGAAGAATTGAAAAAATTCAGCGAAACGTACCAAAGTAGATTAAAAAGTCACCCGAACGTACTAGCGAGGGATTATTGACCGTAGACTACGCAAGACGTCTACAAAAATACAGACAACTTGACTTGCCAGCAAGATTCAAGGACTGACAATGGTGTTTACTTGATAAAACAAGTAGAACACTGAACACTTATAACCTAAACACAACGCCGGGATTGAGTCGTCACTGGACAACCAACCCTCAAGACAATGTGACAACAGACGACGAGTAAGATGTCTTTAGACAGGGTACTCAAAAATATAAATAAAAAAAAAAAAAAAAAAAAAAAAAAAAAAAATATGCCAACAATTTGAAATCTGCTTCAAACATAATATATTATAATACCAATTAGTTTAATATTATATATTTATTTACTATCTTGAAAATATTTTTAAAATATAAGGTGTTTTTTTTTATTTTTACATCCGTTCTTTGTCGGACATTCTGTAAATGAAGGAAGGCATGGAATTTAATAATTACAGGAATTTACTCGACAAGCTTTAATCAGAAAAATATAAGATAATCACTCAGTTGAATGTGTCTATGTGAACAACCTCTAAAGCGATATATTAGCAGGCCGTACAACTGGATATTTAAATATCAAGATGACGGACCAAGCAGATGAGTTTAACAGAGGAAACATTAATTGTCTCATTTTCAATCCGCCTGCTAATATCCGCACGGCCTGCTAATATCCGCACGGCCTGCTAATATGTGTATGGTATCGGATTAACCCATTAAGTAAATGTGATCCAGCTTCACATATCAATCATATCCAAATGTAGGCTTTAAATATTTTTCGAAATAGTTTAGTAAGGATAGATTATGTTTGCGACGGAAGCACACGGCAACCAAAATAGATGGTGAATTTTTGGCTCGTCTGTTAATTGGATGTCGTTTGGTCCGGGCTTGAGTTAGTTATTTAGTCGTTAGTCACGGCAACTCAACTCAACTCAATAAACACACTTTGATACGATCTGTCTGACTAAGACTATACTTGTGTGCTGTATTTACACTATTTTCAGATTATACGTGTAGGGAAATTTTTAACCGATGATGGATTGTCATTTGGCACACATCAAAGCCGACACAGGAAATAACTGATATCCTTATGAATGCATATTCCTCATATTACTGCTTTCAACAACAACAATATTTATTCTGGACGAACACACATTAATAACCACAATTCCTGAATTTTATTTACATATATTTAATCACATTTTTAAGACACTATGTAAAAAATAACAAGTTTTAATATTGAGTCTTCTGGAAAAATCTTTTAATGACATAAATGATCTATAGACCAGTCAAATTAGGGTTTTACCTCGAAATTTTAGCAAATAAGCTGTAATTTTGCATACACCTTTATTTCGGTATTCTAAAGGTGGTCTGAAAATTCGAATGAAATCAGGTGACGGGCTTGGAAGTTATTTGAGGTAAAAAGTCACAATTAACAAGTTAACATCTATTAAAACATTGTAGACAATCAAATCTGTGACAAATTTCGTTTATAAACATTTTTGATAAACCCCACCGTTTTCAAGTTAGAGAGAGCAGAGAGGCCGTATATTTTTGAATTATCAATTTTTTTCACTTGAATTATTATAAATATCAAAAACCTACAAGTTCCTGATATTTTTCATTTCAAAAATCACTGTAAGAACATTATATCCACTAAATACATGAAATTCTGCCCTAATCTATGAGATGAATGATAAAAGTAGATATTATTGAATTAATGTATTAGGTTAATGCAAAATATCGTTAAATATAATGTATTAACTAATAAATAATAGAAATATATAATACAAATGTATTGATAATGATTTTTCAATGATGTCATACCATTAACTTAACAATACAATACATCTTTATTTGAAATCCATTAAAAATAATTGTTATTAGTATTTTCAAATTTATCCTTAATGAATGAAAAACAATTAATCCACTCCGGATAATTAAATATAAAAGATGTATAATTAATTTGGTTTGAAAAGCTACCACATGTACTTAATTTGTACGAAAAATTGCCGGAATACGGAATCGGCTTATGTATAATATGTCGTATTTAATTTAAATAATTATCATTAAATGATAAATAAAACATATTCTCTAGAACTAATCTGTATTCTAAATGATATAATTAATTTCCATAAATCGAAACCGTGTAAATAGGGTTAAAATTATCTGATTAACACACACAGTAAGAGTATGAAAATAGATTATGTACCAAACTGTCCTTATCTCTTATTTATAGTCGTTACTTTAATTGCTGATACAATCAATTGCTCAAATATTAACCCACATAACAATTCGTTATAAATATGCCTCTAAAATAAAGTTATATTCTTTGATGTAATTTTTTTTGGCAAACGTGTCTCTTTAAATATAAGATTGCTCAGTGTTTTCCGCGAAAATATTTTTTTATGTAAAAATTAAAAAAATACATGTGAATTTTTACTCCGAATAAAATTTATTATTTAAATATTTGATGTATTATATATCTATAGAAAATATTAAATTCACACCTACTAATAATTTTAGTGGGATAACTCTGAATTTTAGTTACTCTCAATAAAATAAAATACATATTGCTTTTGGATTCGCTTGAGGCTTTCATATATTTAAATAATATAAAAGTATAAAATCATCGTCAAATTTCTGAACAATTTTGTTGTCTAGACTTACTCACTGTTTTTATGTTTGTAGAGCAAATTTTAAACTTTATAAATGTTTAGGGGGTGAGGTTAAATATTAATGAGATAATAATTATTTGTTACATCACAAAACTAATATATTATTCACAACCTCTTGCGATAAACTTTTGAGCTTGTTTAAAATTTATAAACAACTTAATATTTAAATTAAGTAAATATTTTTACAAAAAACATCACTAAAAATGTATCGTTTCAAGTTGTAATATACTCAGAATTGTTGAAACAACATAAAATAATCTATTGATTAATAGTTAGGTATTAATTTAAGAAGACAGAGGCTCTACTATATTGCTTTTTAAGAATATCCATAGTATAATTTTAAAATGCTAGTTCTTTTGATCGTAATTATGAACGGTGTGGTCAATTTTTCAGTATAATGAGACAACCCTGATGTCTTCTACATAGAGATTGCCTCGCACCTGCTCCATAAATCCTCATTCCCAGTCTACAATCGAACCCATTGTTCACAAGATGTCGACACTTTGTACAAAAGAAGTCACCTTATCTTAGTCTGCAATTAGAAGTGTGGCCCTCATTAGGATATTATAGGAGCAAAGTGCGAAAACAACCGCCAATCTTATAATTATGTACTAGCAATCAACCTATTTTTATCTTCGACACGTCTTCTCCACTGGGAATTATCACCTTCAAATGCTTATTATTTTAATTCATATAAATAATAAGTTTAACATTTCTTTCCTGTATATGAGTGCTCAAAATCCAAAGCTCAGAAATCCCAAAAAAAAATACAATATTTCATTATCAAAATATCGTAAATTCATTTAATTGTTGTGATGATTCCAATGAAGGTATATTTACGTAGGTTTTTTTGCTTTTACTCGATTAGATTATATAATTATTTAATAATTACCTGAGGATTACACACAATTTGTAAATATGAATTCATACCTTTTTTTCTCCAGTTTAATTCATTTTGAACTATTATAAGTTATACTTCAAAAATGTCCAGTCTACAATAGAATTAATTGTTATCTGTATATTTTCATTTGTAATATAAAACTTTATTCATATGAAATTCTTTACCCCGATTATATAATTAAATACTATATAATATATGTATTATAGGAAATTTATGATAATTTTATTTTGTTTATTTAGTAAAAACTGTTCTTCAGAAGAAAATGTAAAGTAATGTTGAATAATCAAAGAATGTATTTGACATTGAAAAACATACACCATCACTTCTATTTTTTATTCTTTATATTTACACATTTATTGGTTTATAATTTAACAAGTAAATCTGAAGGTAATTCCCATTTTCAAAATAATTTATGTGTCCAGTGTTCATAGAGACATCTAGTGATTTTATGTTCTTCTTCAAAATAAGACTTGTGATGTGTTTCATAATTTACAAAATGTGCAAATAATATTTCATTTGAAAATAAATAAAACCATTTTTCCATTTATGGATAAATAGCAGCCAATCTAAGTTGCATTTTATTTCTCAATTCATTAATTCTTAGTTGATTTCTTTTTAATTTCTCTCTCACATTCAAATTTCTCAATGTTTCAAAATTTTTAGATTTTCCAACATCATCATTTTGGTTTTGATTCACTAAAAGATATGAAGTTGAATTGTCTTTCCTTATTTTTGATCTATAGAATTCATTCGATCTGGACATTGGCTGTCCGGTGAAAATTTGTTGTTCGATTTTCCTTTCATCCGTTTCATACCCATTGTGGATTTTACTATGTGGATTAGTTTTTGTACTGTTGATATTTTTAATACTTTTACCAACATCTAAAAATTCCCTTTCTAAAGCTGTGAGACTTTTCAAATGTTCTAGAATTTCTAAAATATTCTTCATTTGTTTCCTGTCATCCGACTTCAATTTTTTCAACTTGATTATTTTGATCGGTGTCAACTTATGATTGCTTTTCAATGTATTTGATTTTTGATTGATATTTTCAATCTGTCTTTTATTCCTATGTTTATTTGATACAATACGTTGTAAATAACATTCTTTTTGATCTCGGGCCGATGTAGAAGTTTTATATTGAGCCGGAATTGCATACCAAATGTAAACGGTATGAGGTAACAAATTAATTCTGTATATATTTGGCATATTTCTCATCTTGAAATTGTATGTTGATCCATTTGAAATAAATCTTCAAATAAAAAAATAACATTAGATGCTAATAGGTAGTAGGAAAAAAAGTGTAGTGTGTATACTTACTGAAAATTGATTTGGTCCAGAATATATTCAAATATTGAATATTTAAGTAAATCACATTTAAAATACACAATGAAATTCCTAGTTTGGTTTGTAGGATTTATTGCAAATATTACTTTAGGCCCAATTGATTTACTGTAGTTAATAATTGAATTTATTGGTACCTCGTTGTTCTTATTTAAGTTACTATCCACTGTTAATTTTGTCATTTCTGAATGCTTTTGAAATAACAAACACAAAAATACAATTAGTAAATTTTTGCTTGACGACATTCTTCAAGAAGTGTTTGCCTCACCTCTTACTTATATGAACTGACATAAAGTTTATTTATTTTTTTATTCAAAAAATCTTTACTAATCAAAACATTTAATAATTGCAAATTTATTTGCAAAATCCACAGTTTTATATTGGAAACTTAGTATGAATCAGACAATTTAATTTTGTTCATAAGATTGCTGTTGACTCATACAAAAATAATATGAATTCGTAAAAATTAAGACACCTTTAAGATTTTATAAACATACCGTAAAATAATGTATTTCTTTTATGAAAATAATATTTGGCTCATTACTTTGTTATCAGTTCGAAGTCGCAAGATCTAAAAATAATTCATTTACGAGTGAAATGACGTCATCATGTAAAGCAACATTTTTACACAAATTTTCATTGTAAATTCTTGCATACCTTGATTATAAAGATAATAACAAAACAAATTAATTCATAGGGATGAGCTTCTTGACTTTTCCAGATTATTAAATGTTGAACTAGATATTTTTTGTTTCTTATGTTTGTGCTTCAAATTTCAAGCCTGAGACATGCCCATAGGTGAGACATCTAACTAACGGCCGTGATTGGTTACACCGCAAAACTGTAATATGTCATAAAGTTACAATATCACCAATCACATTGGTTTGCGGTGATCTTGATTGTTTAAAGCTTGACATTGGCTTGCAAACAATACAGTTACAATAAATAGCAATAATTTTGTACTAAAGATAATTTCTTCTTCGGTATATTTTTCAACTGTGAAATATCATAAAGGAATGTGCAAATGTTATTTATGTATAAATAAAATGTCTAAATGTGTGAGCAATGGTAACACTGTTGTAATCAAAATACTATCTGTCAAGTTGCTCGACCCGTTTGAGCAAGTGTATAATTATTACAGTTTCGGTGTTTGTTTACTCATTGTCAAAATCTTTGCATTTATATCGCTACAATAAAGTGCAGAAATGATTTTTGGTAAGCTATCAAAATTACAAATGATTTTCGTAACTATAGTCCTGTAATTTTTTTATGTCTCAATATATTTGAGAATTGTATCGAAACATATATAAATTCTGGTTCATATTCAAACCGAATTTAATATACTTATTTCTAATATATGACAATGTGTATTAAAGTCGAATTTTCATTGACATTTCTTGAAATTGCGTTGTCTTGGTCTTTACTGTAACACAATTACTCACACAACAAGTGTTTACACAATACATTTTATCACAATTCACAAAAAAGTAATTCTTTATTTCTTAGTTGTTATATTTATCCACACTTGTACACTATTGTTACATTTTAATTTTAAGTCTATCTGCTAGAAAATTAATAGTATTGTTTAATTTGTGATGTATTTTATAAAAATCATATAATTTTTAACAAAACAATTGCCTACCTAATTATATTCTCATACAGTCATCTGTGAAAATTCAAATTGATATCTCTTATCAATAATGTAGGTAACATAGTTATTTTCACTATCAATTCTGGTGAGCAACGTTCAAAATCTCACTATTATTATTATTATTCATATAAAATTCATTACTGCATAAAATATTTCTAAAGCTAGAATGACCATGAAATACCATGAATGACCATATCTTGTTTGGATTAAATTTAGACTTATTATTATTACTTTTGTGTGGTCAGTGAGATAAAAAAAAGTAATAAAAATCACAAAAAACCAAAAAATATATTTTAGTAATCGATTTTGCCATATTAGGAAACAGAATAAGAAACCAAGATATGTTACAGAAAATCACAATCAATTATTCCTCTCAATTACCCATGCAAATACTATTCAGTTTTGATAAATAAAACCGAACTGGTGTTTTCAACAAGTTGCTTAAAATCTTAAAACAATAAATTAAAATTATAATAACTCTTTTAAAACAGTGAATTAAATATGGTGGAAAACTTTTTGTTTAAAGTAAAATCCCAATTATTTAAGTGACACTTTTCCGGATAATCTGGATTGTCCATTTTTATGTAATTTATATATAATGTTTTCCACTTGTTAATAAGGATATTTCAAAAATTTTAACAAAATAAACAAAAAATCTTTAAATCATAATGATTCATTATTCCTGTAATATATTTTGCATCGCAAACCTCAATATTGCAAATTAAATGTTTTGTTTGTTTTCCTATAATTGAAAAAAAATATGCAAAAACCTTTATTTTTCACTTTGAAAAACTCTGATATCTGGTGCTGTTTAAATTACCTGATTATTTTGTTTTTTGTCGATTACGTTGTATAAATAAATATGGTTTAAAATTCAAATTCCACGTGGACCTTGTTACCCGAGGCTAATAAACATATTCTGGAGTAATACCATACAGACAGTTGATTTTGAGTATGCAATGTTAAATATGCAGGTCATACCCTTACAACAAATAATCAATTGTTGTATTCACATTTTTATTTTCATAGTGTATTGTATTAAAAATAACAAATAAATGTGTTTATCACAATCCTCATGTAAGTACACCGACAGCTTGAACTATTATATCTTTTATTAAATATAATGTAATCTAAATGTATTAGAGGTGCAAAAAGTTCCAAATTAACTTGACATTTCTTTATGAATAGATTGAATAATTTAGTTATAAATTGGTTGGATATTTTACACATTTTCATCCTTCTTTTTCTTCAATATGTGTGTATATATCCATGTATATGTATTATTAAAGGAATAAGAAGATTACGACTCATTCTTATCAATTTTGATTACTTTTTTATTATCAATATTCAAACTGATAACATAATACAAAAATACTCTCATTTCGTTGCAAACTTTTTTCTTCTTGTTATATTAGCATTTTTTCAACTCAAATTTAAATAAAACAACTGTGCCTGTCCCTTGTATTTCCCTTCTGCTGTAAATATCTTTATAAAAATAAAAATGGCAAGTCTTAAAACTACTAATACATTGAAAGGAAACACTAATTTTTTACTTCTTTTCAGATAACATTTTCGATGGCGCCACATTCATTGAACAATGATATTTATAATAAAATGGATTCTGCTGAGAAGCCGCCTCCGAAAAAATCCCTCGATGGGATTTTACCTGTGAAACTTTGTGGAGTCTGCGGGGACAAAGCTCTAGGTTATAACTTTAACGCTATAACATGTGAAAGTTGCAAGGCTTTCTTCAGAAGGAACGCCCTTGTCAGTAAAGAATTTCGATGTCCCTTTTCGGAACAATGTGAAATAACCACAGTAACGAGAAGATTTTGCCAGAAATGTAGATTAGAGAAATGCTTTGCAATCGGTATGGTGAAAGACTACATTATGTCGGAAGAAGACAAAGCCCAGAAAAGGCAGAAAATTGCGGAAAATAGAGCAAAAAAAAGAAAGAATGTCAAAATAAGAGATGATGATGTATCTAGCTCCAAATTGATTAAGCGAGAAGACACTGAAGATTCAAATAATGAATGGACTGATAATGGTAATCCACCTTCAGTTTCACCTTATGACGGAATCCAAAGCCTAGATTCGACCAGTTCAATAAGGAATGACGGCTACGACTTTAGTGGAACCCAAGCAGTTAGTGTAATAAAAAATAACAACCTCTCCGAAAACCAAGCCGATAGTTCTTCTTGCGATACACCACAGTATACAACATTAAATAAACCCAGACAAGAAGCTTACCCTATAAACTCCTTCGATGGATTTATACCAACTATGGGAATTGAGAGTAGTGGGGCTACGAGATTAATTAACCATGAGCCTAATGTAGCTTTCAAAGCCACCGATGATAACATCATGATCCGTTCCATGCTTACTACTCCTACACCCAACGGAGAACCTGTAAAACTTCCCACATTTCCAGTCATAAGTGACCAACCCATATGTGACGGAGGGCAATCAAGTAAAACTCAACAGTCTTACATGAGAACAAATAAAGTAGACGTCGCTAAAGATGTATTACAAGAAGTAGAAAGGTATTTTAATTTTAATTGATTTCAACTCAAAATACTATTTTAATCATAACAATTTTTCTCAGAACCCCAATTCAACCAAATTCAATAGAATCGATTTTATGTGAAGCAATTAAGTTAGAATTTGAAGCATATTCCTCGCTAGCTCAAATAAATAGTTCGAGCCGAGAATTGAATGATGCGGAGAGAGCAAAACTCAACGAATTAATTGTTGCAAATAAGGCTTTGCTAGCACCGCTCGATGACCACATGGCAAATCTTATATCTGATGAATGTCGAATGAAAGTGAATGAAGTAATAGTTTTATTAATTAATTTATTTTCACCAATTTATTATTATGTATTTTTATCAACAGAATTCACAGGGTCAATATGATCCTAGACTAGTTGGTATAATAAATTTAACTGCTGTTGCCATTAGAAGATTAATTAAGATGTCTAAGAAAATAAATGCATTTAAAAACATGTGTGAAGAGGATCAAGTGGCTTTGCTTAAAGGAGGCTGTACGGAGATGATGATTTTGAGGAGTACTATGACTTATGATTGTGCCAGAGATACTTGGAAGGTAATATACATTGCATCAGCTTATTTCTTATCTAGAGATTAGAATAAACAAGAATAACAATAAACAAGCCTAACTAGAGTTAGGCCTGTTTATTCTATTTTATATTATTTCTATCCTAAAATATTTTTCAATTTGATGAAATCTTCACTGATGATGTATTGTCATTTATTAACTCGTTAATATTACAAGTAAAAATTTCAACAGGTGTATCCTACTATAAATAATCACTTTTTTAAAAGAATAAATTAGCAAGGTGATTTAAATGCAACTTTTTTTGTTCCCAGGTTCCACATTCACAAGAAGCTCTCAGTAATATAAAAGCTGATATTTTAAAATTAGCTAAAGGAAATATATACGAAGAGCATGACAGATTTATTCGTACGTTTGATCCTCGTTGGCGAACCGATGAAAACATAATTCTAATTATGAGCGCCATTGTTCTATTCACGCCCGATCGTCCCAGAGTTATACATTCAGATGTTATAAAACTTGAACAGGTACTAAAAAAAACACTTGGTGATATCACTCCAACCTTATTATTTATGTAATTGCAGAATTCATATTATTACTTACTTCGGAGATACCTCGAAAGCATTTATCCCGGATGCGAAGCCAAATCCACCTTCTTAAAGTTGATACAAAAAATCATGGAACTGCATAAGCTGACTGAAGAAGTAATCGGAGTGTATTTAAATGTGAATCCGAGCCAAGTAGAGCCATTACTGATTGAAATATTTGACCTTAAACATTGATCTCACCAGTGAGTTTAAATGACGGTAATTGCTTGTTTTATTTGAACGGAAGCAATAATAACTAATTTTACTATTGCAAATGTGCTAAATAATTCCTATATCATAAAACATGTTGCCAATTAAAAGTAAATTTTTAAACATTGATGTATACATTTACGTTTACGGATTGTAAGAAGTCAATCGTTTTGCATTTGACTTTAAATGCCACAGTACCTGAATGTATCTAAAATCCGAATCGTTATAGCTGGATGCCGCCTTTTAATAATGTTGTCATTATTACTATTCAAATTGATTTTACTAATTAACCTATGTAGTTAATTTGTTGTGAAAATCATATCATGAAATGTATTAGAATTAAGTTTCTAACCAAAATTGACACCGGGTATTGTAATTCATTTCATATAAGTAGTTTTTCTTTCTATTTAAATGAGTCGATATAGTAAAGCAGCATATTTTTATATTACATCTTAACAAAAGTCTATGGAATATAATGTGTATGTCGATAGTTTTAGTTGATTTCAACCAACATTTTTAAGTCGGTGATATTTTTATAAGATTGTAATCTATTGCATTTTTCATTTTCATAATAATAAAATTATGTGAAACCTTCAGCACCGACAAACGAACTCCCTGTGTGTGATTTTAAATATTTTTATATAAATCCTGCTGTTTTTATTAATTTTAGATTTGTGATGAAAATTGTGTTATAGATTTACTACAAAACTCTCACATCTTATGCTTTGAATTTTTTTTTAATGGGTGCTTTTTTTAATAAATTTTATAAGAACATTTACAAAATGTCCAGTTCCTTTCCGTCTTTATAATGTCTGCATAGATCTATTTTGATGCCTTTCTTAGTAAAATTTAGTTTTTATAATACACTATAACATCAACTTAAGTGTTAAAAATACTAACTTTACTGTTTGTGAATTATAGTAAAATATTTATTTACAATTTTTACAAAATTAAGTATAGATTTTATTCAAATTATAGCAATAAAAATATACATAGTTTATTGTTTTTTTTTATAAAGTAAATTGTATATATTTTTGTTGTTCATTTTAGACCTAATGTAAATAAGAAATCTAATTTCGCACTTATTTAATTGTAGAGTATGCACATCCAAAAGTAATTACTATGTGCCTTCTTATTATTAGTATGATTTCATACCAAGAACTATATTTATTGTTAGATATTTGCCTCTGTGTTTATTTTATAAGTGTCGACCTACAATCAAAGCTGCTGAATTGATCTTTTTGGTAAATTTTTCTGATATACAAACCAGTTATAAAATCTGTGATTCTTCATTTAGAACATTTTTTCATTAAGAATTTAAAAAAAAAAACTTAATATTTTGGTAATCAGTGTCAATCATTTTAGCAAACAAAAAAATCTTCTATATAAATGTGATGAGAGGTTCACACAATAAGTATGAATTATTTTTAGATTTGTGTATATTCTTCCTTGTGTAAGAAAAATGAGAATTTCATTTATGTTGAGTTTTATTTGATCAGAGGCAAAATGAATAAACAAATATTCATGTTATTTTGGTGTTTCATTTCGGAATAAATAAATATTAATACAAGAATATTGTGTCATCTGTTTTCTCAATGGATATCATTGGTGGCGGTGGCTCTTTCGATATTAACCAAGATCTGAATATCAACAAAGCGAATGCAATACTGTGGCAAAGCATTGAGCCAAATATTAACCTAAAATTTACACATTTATAAATATTTTCTGTTAAATTAATAAATAATATACCGACCAGTATGAAAATCCAAGGTAAGAATTAATAAGCTTGAAGTAACTTAATATTGAGTAAATAAAAGACAAGTTTTCACTCAAATTTGTAGCATAATGTATTCCATACAATAGTAAAACCATCAGATCGCTTATTGCCGCAATTGCATTCCATATTTTTAGACCTTTAACAATTCAATATTAAAATTATATCGACAAGAAGTGAAGTCGTGGGTTTATTTACCATATATTCCAACCAAAGGCTCTACGGGATTATTGGCTGTATTATAAACTCCAAATAATGTAGATATTGAAGCATTCAGTAAAGCAGAACTCAAGAATATTAACGTACAAATGTATACTCCCGCATTGGTCCAAACTAATTTGCCATCTGTAAATATACATCAAAATTTACTTCAATCTTAATGAGAATAAGTAGTACACAAACCTATGGGTTCAGTAATCGATACTGAATTATCACATGCGACTGAAACACTATTTCCTCCAAGAATTGTGAGTATCTGGAAAATATTTTAGAGTAATATTTCATTATTGTTAAGCCAAAAGTCACTAAATACTTTATTTGTTGTTCAAAACACTAGATTCTAGATAATTAGTTGAAAACATAACTCATGTCCAATCTACGATATGTTTTTATACTAAAGAATTAGTCAAGCAGTAACAATGTTCGATTTGTACTGTTAGTGACTTAGAAGACTTTTTATGTACAAATAATTGACTTTTGGCTTAACAACGATGATTTGTTACCGTAGAGATCAAAAAATAAAAACTAACTAACCTCCTCATGGCGAACTTCAGGTGATTGTTTGCAACTATATGCACAAACATTATTTGCATATGAACAAGTCCCTTAAAATTGATTGTAAATATAGTTAAATAAACACATTTTGTAAAAGAATTTGTATTATTAACTGTATATGGTATACTCGGATGGAGTTGTGTACTCTCTAAAGATAAAGGTCCCTTGAAATAGTCCAAAGTTGATCAAATTAGTCTTGGTTTCTTCATATGTGGTTGTTTCTCCTTCTACCTGGTGAAATGTTTTAGATCAATCATTGAATATTCCAATAAATGGAAATACTCACCCAGTTCTGGGTAACAAAAGCCCCGACGAGGAAAGCTACTGAAAGCAACGATAGTAAAAATGCACCATAAATGTACTGGCACTTGCTGACAGCCATTATACAAATTAATTTAGGATTGTTTTCATATTACACACAATATTCTCACTCACACACCGAACATTTACAGTGCCGTCATTTTATTTCTATCTTATCTAAAATATTCGAATAGTATCGCAATCGATGAGATAAACATATTTTACATTCAGTGTTTTTTTATGCTTCGACAAAACCTAGCACTTTGCAAAACATTATCATTTCCTAATCGTGATAATGCATTTAAAAAACATGTGACCTTCATAAAAAATAAATATGCTTTATTTTTTATGATAAATTTTAATATTGTATTCGATCAGCACATAAAATTTAAAACTATATAATTTGTTCACTCGAAATGAATTTCCGCTGATTTTTCAATTTTGATGCATAAAGTTTATACTAGATTAAAATATAATTCCTAAAAAGATATCTTTGCTATTACTGGTTACCGACTATCATTATTTATCTTACAATCCAGGAAATCAGAGTAAATCTGGCTCAAGACAATCGATCGGGATTTTATTTATATTATTACTGACCTTCCAGTCGTAATAACCGATTAATCATTTGTAAGTAATAAATGAATTTTGTAACCAATGGAACGACAAAAATATTCGATTTTTTCGAAAATTTGATACTCAGGCAGGATTAATTAGACTTATTCATATAATGTTGTGATTATTTTCATCATCAATAGTATTTAATAAAAAAATCCGAAAATGAATACTGAGACGATTATTAATGTTGAAAAAAGTCGCTCTTTGGACTAGTTTAGTAGCTGTTAGAATTTTTGTGATGATATATACAGGGTGGATTTGAACTAAGTGATAATATTCTTGGAGATGGTAGGGTGCAAGAATAAGTAAAAAATTTAATAGAACATCTTGGAATCAGATGTTTCTGTGAAGTACTCATTAGTGACAGTCGTTAAATACGTAATTAATATTGTTGATTATTTTTTAAATTTGAATAACAAAGATATCCAATGTATTTTTTAGCTTATATTTGCGATACCCTACCACTCCATAAAATATTCTCAGTTAATTCAAGTTCATCCTGTATAAAAATTCCATTAAAATTATTTATAAATATGTATATTTGAAAGCTAAACGGTTGTTGAAGTGTCGTTGTAACAGGCTGCGATGCTTCAATTAGCCACCGAAGGATCGTGTTAAGCATCTAATTTTGGAAATTGTGGCTAGAAGTGGCTCCACGATGCGGGAGGGGGCGGCGGGTGGTCTTTGTGGGGGCGGCATAAGACCATCTTTGCATAGGACTGCATAGTCAAGTCACGTATACGAGAGGAATGCCACCATCTCCTCGCTTGATTTAAATAAAGTCTCCTTCTTCAACAAATGAAAACCTTCTTTATTATAAAACAAACATAAATCGACAACCACTGGAAACTATTAAATTAATTCTAGATTCACTGATAGTATTTGATTTTATATCTCATTCACTATCTTCTGTAACTTATCTCATAGGTATTGTATAACAAAAATATTATGTGTATATAGCAAATATAAAAATCACAGCCGATTGCGGTAAGTTAGTCCCTCAGAGCAAAGAAATAATAGAGTCACAGACAGTTTTAGGGAACTGAGAACGCCTTGTTGTTCTCTATTTTTAAATATGATGTATACAAGTGGAGGCGAGACAGAAGTATACTGCCGCGCCACCGCCTTCAAGTGGTATGACAACATGAGGAAGCGAATTTCTCATGAAATTTACGACCATATTCCAAAAGTATATTACTTATTTTTATTTTCAAATTAAAAAATAAAAATTTAATTAATTAATCCAATAATACCACATAACGACCACAAATATGATATTATATCACAGATATATAAAATAATAATGAATTAATAAAACGAAAAATTATTTATCTATTACCACATAATATATATTTGAAATGGTTTGTGGATATTAATATTATGCAATGCTAACAGGTATTTGAAATTTTTATTTCTCTAAGGTTAGTCCACATCAGCGCGTGTCCTATAAAACACACTTCATAACATTCTGCGCTAATACAAAAACTATAAAATAAATACGGTTACCTAATACTGATAATATACAGTGTATGCAATATTGGGTCGTACATTTGAATATGCCCGGTCACGAATACATGTACACGCAATAGTATTCGAAGCGAGGCGACGAGGCGGTAGAAGCAGCGCCCCAAGCGGCTGACACACGAAACCTTTGGTGCCTGCCTGAATGCCTCGCCTCATCTGTGTCTGCTATGGTTTTGACGTTTTTACAAGTATTATTGGCATCTCTATACAACATGTCTTTTATTCAAATTAAAATAATTAAATGTAAGGAATGGTACATTAAATGTAACACAGCCACACCTTCGTTAGTGGTCCAAGTCGGCTAATAAAACTTTTCAATTTTTAATTATTATTTTAAAAGTTTGAGAATCTTGCGTATTTACTTATTAGGTGATTGACCGCCTGATTTGAATTTGTATTATTATAAGCATACGTCATATAATTCATGAAACGACAATATTACGTAAACAAGAACATAACCTCAAACGGCAAACACGGTCAGCAGCCTGAGACATTATGACAACATGGTGTTTACAATTAGTTGTTGTTGATGCAAATACGGTCAGCGACTTAGCGGTCAGCGTTATGACAACATATTTGTTATAGTTATTCATTTGAACTTGACCTTGAAAATGAATTTTGTTTCTGTTATTCTATGATGACATCATATATTCACTCATTATAACAACCGAAGATTCATAATAAGTATTTTAATATTATTAATATTTTTTTATACGAAAAAAATCTTAGGCCTCTTTTAGTATATTTTTTTAAATTATCGTATTAGAATTACTTTTTTGGCTTTATATTTGAAATTTAAGCAAAGGCAGGTTGTTTAAACATATAAGCTAATTGGATGTATGTATAAAAAACGTATTGAATATATATTGAACCAGATTAAAAGAAATTTACTATAATATTGGGATTCGACCAAAAATGTAAAATAGTATTTAATAATAATCTGTATTCAAGGTGCGGACATCTGCAGGTCACGGTCTATTTCCAGTTTCCACCCTTACAACTCAAATCTTTACGATACCGAACAAAGCCTCAATATTCTTACAAAATTTATAATATTAAATTATTTACATATTTTTTGAAAGCATGCACGAAAATATTACGATGAGATAGTGTGTAGTTATCAGTGGAGCAACCCTTGATATTAAAAGGCCCTGTGGCGCAATAGTTAGTGCTTAAATATCACTACACCGACCTCATTTTGCTGTCTTTTCTATGCAAATGTGTGTAGTATGTTTGGTTCAAAGAGGGAACGACTCATTGCCGCGTGCGCTCATTTGTGACTTTATTACGGTCCACAACCATTGTTCCTCGACTCTTTGACAAATATTAATATTCTCGACTTTTTTATACATACATTCATAAAAATATACAGCTATGGATATATGTTTGGAAACTCAAATTATTTATACAGGGTGGACTTGAACTAACTGAGTATATTTCAGGGGGTGATAGGGTATCAAAATATTAAATATTAAAAAAACATTTTTTTATTATTAAAAACAGTTGATTCCAAGATGGCGGCCTAAACTCGATTCCATTTTTTTACTGGTAATACAAATAATTAAAACTAGAGAATATTCTCACATTGTCGTATTTTAGTAACCATTTAAAAAAAAATAACCAAGCCATATAATTAATTCTATTGGTGAATTTCACAAAAATAATGTAACAAATTTAAAATGTAACCTGTGCAGTGCTCCATCACACCACTTCTATGTGTTTTATTTTTCTTTGTTCCGTTATTTTAATACATGTTTCATGCCAAACATTATATCTACAATAAAAGTATATAAGAGAGAAATGTTGTAAAATGAAAGTTGTCAAATTAATTCCTTTTAATATATACACGATGGACTTTAACAAGCTTAGAACATTTTAAGGGGTGCTAGAGTAACGCATTTTTAATATATATTGTTTTTTTATTATTAATTAAAACTAAAAATATATTTCGTTGTTTTGGAATCGAATTAGGGCCGTTATTTTAAAATCAGCCGTTTTTGTAAACTACAAAGTGGTGACTTTTTCGTGTGTATTATCTGTTCAATACTTTAAGAATTAAGCAATTATTTTGAATTATTAATAAAAAACAATTTTTTGTACTTATTTTTATATAGGGTATACCTACCACCCCATAAAATATTCTCAAATAGTTCAAGTCGACCCTGTATATTTGTATTTTTTTTTTTAATATCATGTTTGGCTTTCAATTTTAATTTTAATATTGCATTGTTGTAAGTGTTTAATATTATATTTCTAACGATAAATACAGTCGTTATAATGAAAGGAATTGATTTTTATATTACAATTTTTAATTAAAAAAAAAGAAATCACATCATCGAATTTTATGGAATATAGCCTTCTTACATTGGTTGTTTATTCAAAAGGCACAATTTTATTATTGGAAAATCACACATATGAACCTTATTTGAGGTAATCCCATGGGTTTGCTCGGGTTGAACATTGCCCCTTGTGCCGAATATGGACTAAGCTACTTTTTACAATGTGTAAAATCTCCCCTTTATATTTAAATTAAATCCTATTCTGCCCTGGGAAATCCGGGACCTGATTATATTTCAAGAATTATTATGCGGTGTGTTAAATAACCAAAATACACATTTTCACCTTAAATTTATTGAACAATCAACATATTATTTACAACATTATAACTTCAACAAATAGATATATTATGTACATAAATGCTACCACATATATAAACAAACATATTTTTTTGCCCATTGCGCGATTTAATTATATACAATATAAAGCGATAAAGACTACGCCTCAAAGTTCAGTCTCAATAAAAAGAAAATCAATTATTTGAATACACTTCGTTTGATCTCCTATCATTCCAGTCGATTTCCAGCCTTTGGCACTGCTGAAATAAATATTGATTTTGTATGGAATCGAACTCGGTTTTAACGTGTTATACTTAAATACCTGTTTTTTCCTAGTCTGCCAGTGCTTCATGGCTTCTTTGTGCTTGACAAACTCTCTACACCAATCCAAATATACTCTATGATATGAACTATTCTGCAAAGGTACGTCACATCTGTGAAACATAACAAAACTGGGTCAGTACATTATTCTTATTATGATAATATATCGAATATCTTAAACACTGTAACCGATACCCCATGCCAGTGTTAATGAAAGCAAAACAAAGCAGTATATAATATATGAAAGACTCGATATTATAAGAGTGTACGCATTTCTTAGAAGTCATTCATTTGATAAACGTTGTCTACGTCTTTGATATTGGATATCTCAATAAAGAGCACACACTACGTGAAAATACTATCAATAGTCTTCGATGAAATTAAAATCATGCTTCTCTGTAATATGAAGGAAATAACTCGATACCACAATAATGTTATGAACACAGTACGTGATCCCGAAAGTCACACATAATAATTCCCAAATAATAAAGCGTCTGGTATTAATATTTTTATAACGACTATAATTTCTTAATGTGGCATTTGGATGTGATGGGATTCACGTGATACAAAACAGATACAAACAGAGTTTAAATGATTCATTTTCTTTATAACATTATAGTAATTATTCCAATAATAGCTATTTTTCTAGAATACCTAATCCAGCATGTGATAAAAAAACTTTCTTTTTAGTGAATTTATGTGATTTTTATATCATTTCTTCAATCAGAATATTATTTAAAATTTATAAATATTCTTCGAATGTAACTTGTTTTTTTTTTAATGTATGAAGCACAAATCCAAAGGACGCAAGTTATAACTCTGTAGAAAATAATCAGTACAACGTATTTTTTAGAATTATGTCAATGTTTTTTTTCAAATTTACAGGTATATTATACAGAGTGTACTTGAACTAACTGAGAATATTTTAGGTGGTTGAGGGTATTGCAATTTTTTTTATTAATTTAAAATACTGTTTAATTATTAAAGTATAAAACAGACGACAGGCATTACAGGTACTTCACAGAAACAGCTGATGAAGGCCAAAAGTACGAAATATTTTTTTAAAAATCATTTGTGTTTGAGATACTCTACTACCCTCTAAAATATTCTCAGTTAGTTTAAATCCATACTGTATATTGATTTTTAATATTGGTTTCCATGCAACAAAGGAGAAATTAATATTATAAATAAAATATTTTGTAATAACATTTGAACCAATGACCTTCTCTCTTTTATTTGCCTCCCAAAAAATATATTTATTTATTTTAAACGTGAGAAAATTAATTAAAAAAGAATGCTTGTGTTTATAATAAAAAATGAAAAATAAATTGATGAATTATCGTGTATAAGAAATAGTAAATGTATGCGGTTTATTCTAATTTTTTTTTTTTGATTATTGGAAAATATGATTATCATAAAAACTAGGAGGTCCAGAAATTTCCAGCAGATAAACATATTAGATTAAAAAATAGTAATTTTAATTAATTGAATAGCTTACCTTCCACTATCAACGGTGAGGTTGTATATGGAAACCAATCTCTTCCCATAACGACATTCAAATATCCCTTGATCCTTGTCTGTAATATCAACAATTACTAAACCTCCACCCATCGTGAAAATGAATTTGTCCGGGCTGAAAATAACAAATGAAATCAACATTTTCATTTGGGAATTGTAATTATCTGAAAACGATTCGAAAAATCCAAATCTTGAGTCTTCTCATTTCTGCGCAAATTACAACCCTCCTTCTGTCTGCTAAACGATGGTCTCTCGAAAATATTATCAGGGTTCACTTTGGCCAAAGGGTTGAAGATAAAAAAAACATAATAGTCCGATCAGAAAGGAAGTAATCCAGCGGGGACAAATTTAAAAGGTGTAAGAAGAATAAAAGAAAATAAACGACCGAAGGCGTTTCACAGAAAAGTGATTTCACTTTATCTCTGTCAAAGTACATTTTTACTCTTCTACGAAACCTCTGAATTATTTGCTTGATAATCATAAACATCCTCAAAGCTTCTCGTAATAAATACGTCTACAACTTTTAAAATTAGATTAAAATTGTTTTTTACTATTAACAATAGACAATAATATATTACATAAGACAATAAAACATTTTATATCACCAAAAGTTTACAAAAACTTATATTTATTAAAAAGAAGCTAAGAGTATATAGTATACATGGTTATATTTATTAAAATACGATATTAATTATTAAATATAAGGAAATATAATTCAAATCGCATAAATATCTATCCGATAAAAACAGCATAATATAAATAAAAACTATTAAAGCAATACATACTTTATAATAATATACTCTTTGTTTATTTTATGTTTCGTTGGACTCTGCGCTTATCTAAAATTTAACATTTACTCTACAATAAAAAATAAATAATGGTTGCTTATGTCAAAATATCTCAACAATATAGAAGTAAAATTTAGTGTCGGAATTTTACTATTTTTGGAATGTGCTATTCTCGGCATAATCTTTCCTATCGCCATACTTTCTTATATCTTATGTCCAGAACCGTATATACCCTTATATAAGGCCAGCGGTGTCATGACTCAAGGGCCCGGCTTAAGCAAGGCTTTATAAGAGAACCTTTTTTAGTTTTTGTGTTCTTCGTTTCATGGATATTTTTGGTACTAAATTATTAATAGTGTCTTAAAGTCATAGATTCATCATAATTTTTTTTAATGACATTTACTAAATTAATACCTGCGATATATTATAGTTATTCTGGAAGATCGTCAATCAATCCAGAATATCGCATCGATCCTGTACAGAATGTGTTATATGATCATGTCAAGGGGCCAATTGTGTTCGTATGTAGGAAGCTTTTCGTACTCAAATAACTAAATCAATCTACCTGCCACCGACAAAATATATTACCTTATTTTAATATAAATGGGAGCATTTCATGAATACATATTTTTTATAACTTTCCTTCAAACACAATCATGGTATTATATTCTCTTTCTCACCTGTATTCTATGAGTGTCTTCTTGGAATCCGCCTGGTATTTCCTCCATAGGAAATTCGAAGGTTTCATAATGGATGGTGTGATTATATAATTTCCTAAATGAACACTCTGACCAAAGGTTGTCGGTACCTGCTTCGCTCTTATGAAGGCATCACATCCAATCGCTGATGATTCCCTCACATCTTGAAATAACCTGAAATCATATTAAATATTAGTTTAAACAAAATTTTTATCTCTCTGTTGGATGATTTCGGTCGACTTATTTTTTTAAAAATTAATATGACTATCCGAATCGATATGTGATTATTTTTACTATGTGAGGATGGTAAATAAATAATTCTATTTCCAACCAATACAAACGTCAAATATTGGAGAAAGCGGAAAATCCTTCGGAAAGGAATTTCGGTCACAAAAAAATATATGTGGTCCATATTTACCCTGTCCAAAAGAAAAACATTCAAAATATATTTATATAGAGGAGACATTCACAGAGAAATGTGTGTAATATTACGGTTTACAATTCGTATGATGTTTATTTGGTTGAAAGAATCACTTAACTAGAAAAATACATATGTGTTTATGCGTATACCACCATATGTATATCGAATAAAAATAATTACCTTTCATTAAAAATACCTAAACGAATCTTCTATAAAATTGTGTACTTATTTTTATAATTTATTATACAGTATCAATTCAAAAGAAAACAAAAGGAAATTAAACAAAAAACATTTATATTAAAAAAAAATGTAGCATCCGGGTACTAAATAAATAAATTATGAAATTTAATTTTAGTGAATATATTATGTATAGTTTTTTGACATTTTTTTGTTTTTAGATGTTATTATTAATTTAAATGAAAAAAAACCTCCATAAACTGTAATCTTTGCTTTGATTTAAGACATTAATTATTATTATTTTTAATACTTAATTTTAACTAATATTTAAAATTAAAATATATCCGAGACACTAGTTTATAGTAACTTATTGTTATAAAAAAAATACGTGAATTTACCTCCTTGTTATTATATTAATTAATTTTTACAGTTACAGACAGCCATATTATGTACTATATGAAACCAAGGCTGCTACAAGATTTATTTATAATATAAATAACGAATATTGTTAATTATATTATATTAGTATCTTTGAGATCCGAACTTTAAAATACGTTGTGCAAGATTTTAATGATAAATCATACATAAAAGTAATGTAAAATATATTAGATATTTTATTTCGATTTGACGTGCGTTTCGACACCAGCGGAAATCGAATGTCTAAGCTTTTAAAGGCCGTCACTTTCCTCTCAACAATATGAAATTTAAATTGATTTTCCACATCAAAGACTGAATAATATGTAACAGTCTATGCTTAGTTGTGGTCATAACGAGCGAAATGCTCGGCGACAAAAATGTTAAGGCTAAAATATGCGATACATTTATTTTCATATCGAGATATCTCATTCTCACCGATGCGAACATTCAAAGAATTCCACCCTCATTTTTCCACTTGGCCGCTTTTTGAATATCTCAAATGTATATTTTTTTCACATTCAAACACTCCTCAGATAAATCGGGCTATTGATATTCGATCCCGCCGATATGATTGTTTATTGAAATGAGATTATCCCCCGGGATTTTATTGGAATCCAACCAATCCAATACAAAATATGATGCTTATAAAGTAATAATTAAATTAACGTATTCAGATTATTGATATTTATACAACTGGTTGTATAAATATCAAGATGGTGGACCAAGCAGATGAGTTTGACTGAGGCAAAACTGTAATCAAAGTGATTGACAGTGTTTAAACAAAATTAATAAAGAGCGATGTGGATAATTTAGACGAACTGACGATGTCTCACTCAGACTCGTCTACTTGGTCCACCATCTTGATATTTATACATCCAGTTGTATGACATGCTAATATATCGGTGGTATCGTAACTAAGAGCCGCCATATTACTAACATAGTCACTTAGGGTCGTATTCAATATAAAAGTGTAATAAGAGTGAGTCGTGTGTGTACGAATAGACTTGGTAGTGTTGGTGTACACGCATATGCATCGCACGTAGACACTCTTATTATACTATTATATTGAATATGGTCCTTATACAACGTGCCTTAAATTAAAATAATTAAAGGAAGTAGAACCTAAACAATTTATTGAAACCTAACGTTTAAATCGACTTTATATTCGTTTATATATTTTTCTGCTTATTTTTATTTTTATTATGTCATGCAGAACCTTAGATTTGTGGAATATACTTCCGATAAAAAAATCTTAATAAATAAATATACTAACCCTTTTCTGTAGGGCATACAAGTCTCATCATCCACATTCCAACCGCAATAAGGATCCCTCGAACAACGAAGACAGGTCGTATATTGATGAGAGCAAAGCTCTTCAAGCTTGATTTGCTTGATCCTGAAGCTTGTAGTCACATATAGACTTCTCCATACTGATATCTTCATCTCTGAAATAGTTTCTCCTTTGGGCAGAATATTCCATATGTCCAGCTCTAAGCTTTCACTCACTCCATTTTCGGACCACTGCACCACTTTGTGAATCCTTCCATCATCTTAATACATAGAGGAAAATACAAAATTATTTAATTTGAAAATGAATTTTATCATTTCCTTAATATGCATAGGTGGGTACTTTAGGTAAGGGATTATTTCCCAGGCCGCCACATACCAATGATTAATAATTAAACCCCTTAGATCTACCCAAAGGACAGTGGGTATTATTTATTAAGATGTCGGTTATGGCACAAATAAAAATTTAATTCACACCAAAATATCAATCACTCTTATAAAGTATATATAAGTAAAGTGTATGTGATCTGAGCCGCCTTGTGGCCCAGTGGTTAGTGTAACGGATTCGTGAGTGACTCCCGGGTTCGATTCACGGCACCGGAGTCACTTGGTAGATCTTAAGTACTCATTGCTGTGTGGTGGCCTGGGAAACCATCTCTACTATATTCTCCCGTAAAGGCCAAGGTGGCCTGGCCAACCCCTTAAAAAGGGACTCCCGCCAATAGGGAAGGCGTCACGATATATCACGGTATGTGATCTGAAAGGGGATAATTATGTTCAAATATCATGATTAATATATGAATCATTACCTTATTTTGAAAGGGTTATAACTATAGGTACCCATATGATTTTTTATATACCTAATCTTTTAAAATTTTAGTTTTCAAAGTAAGTAAAAAAATAGTATTCAAATTTCACAGTGTGTTATGAATATTTTATTAATGATCTTCTATTCCAAGTTTACTTTTCAGTATATTCATAGTGAATGTGGTTTTGTCATTTTGAAACATTCTTGTGTCTCAGTAGAAAAGCAATAAGCTCAGTAGGGAAGCAATATGATGTTCATAAATGTGTAATATGTAATCACAGATGGATCAAAGTTACATGAGTCTACTAATCTAATATTTGGTAACTCCCAATACGCTTATGAGTCGATTTGGAGGAACGCTTAATTTTAATTATATTAATTTGGATTGAATTGATTGAAACAGAATTGTAGTCGGTGGTAGGAAGAATCAAAAAATTGAATATGAGAAATGCTCGGGGTGAATTCTTTTCAAGTACAGATTGAAGTGGTCCTTACAAGAAGAAGGAGTGAAGAATAAGAACTCGTCCACTAGACTCAAACAAGACTTTTATTTGTAATACTCTTGTCTTTCCTTCTTCAACTGCGTACAATGTTCCGTGTGGATGCTTATTGTCTTAGGGTAATTCAATTACGTATTATGATGATACTGAATAATAATGTACAAGCAAACAACATCAAGTAACGTGGCCTATTCCATACATTATTACATTTATTTTATAGTGCGGAATAATCAATATTTCTTGGGTAAAATAAAAAAAAGAATGACCATGTTCGTTATGTTACGTTTAAATCAGTTTCGTCCCAACCAATCGCATAATACGCCCCAATTATATAATAAATAAATATAAGCCACAAGAAACAGTGACGAAACTGATCTAAACGTCACATAACCAAGATGTCATGCAATTTTAAATGGTAGCAGTACTTTTTCCTCACCCGTTATATATGTATGTCGTTTCAAAAAATATAAAAATGTATTTAGCTTAAAAAATTCGATTCACGGATAAAACTGCCTTATTGATTTTGAAAATATTTTAAGTACGAAATCAAACGGCATTTCTCAAATGTAAAATTTAAATGCGTTTAAAAGGGGAAATTTTAAAACGCTTTTTCAAATAAAAAAATCAGTTTGGGTAAACTTTAAAAAGCCTTGCAAATATACAAAAGTAATGTGTAATTACTATTCGTTTCTAATGTTTGTAGAGCAAATACTAAATTTTAGACATGCTCAGAGGTGATATAATTTATCCAACGGCCATGATTTATCACATCACAACCACTTCCAGTACGTTTATTTTCCTGTGTATATAAATTTTACCTCTCAACAAACATAAGTATCAATTGTTATTAGAGAAATCAAGTTAGTTTCATTGTGTATTTTGATCCTTTATAAGTTAATCATTGAAGTCTGTGCCAAAAAAATACTAAATGACTTTAGACTCTAGTTGATTTTTTTGGTTCACTAACGCCCAACTAAATGGGATCGACTTGAACTTCTGCCTTGTGAGAACTTCTAACCCCATTGCAACTAAGAAGACTTCTCGTTTACCAAACCCCCGAAACCTAATTTAAAACAATGATTCAACTAACTACAATCAATCGAGAGACAAGCTAATTGACAAACAAAATTAATTCCAAATCCATTTTATTAGTAAGGGTAAAATGAGCATTTAATTTATTGGGGATTCATCGAACGGTGAGGTGATTTAATATGCATTAATCGAGAATTCGGTGTATTATTACTCCCAAATATCCACTTTTACATTAAATCAATATCCTGTTTAATTTCGCACTCTGTAAAATGACCGTGTTGAACAACACTATATAATTAAATTTATTTTCAATCAAAAAACAATTTCGTATCGGATCTGTACAATAATTACCATTTCAGGACCAGTAGAAGTTGATTTTGTGCAATGAGATTAATTGACCAATTGAAAATGCATTGAATTAAGATAAATTATGAATATTAAAAAAAATACTTACAGTGGCCAGTATTTAGGTTTATAATTGAAAATTCAAGCCTTTCTTATTTATTTAAAATATCAGTTTTCATTTTTTTTTCTGTTTTTATATGCGTATAAAATAATTAAAAATATTTTGTTATTATAATTAGTTAAATATAAAATATGAATCCGTTATGGGTATCAGAATCCGCGTCGTAGCACAATCGTAGTAAATCGTAGCACAAACGTAGGCTTTAAAGAAATAAGGTAAAAGACTGAATTTGAAAATTAATAATTTTATCAACGTCTTGATCGTCGCCATCGTGGTTATGTGACGTTTAGATACTGAATAATAATATGCAAGCAAAGAACATCAAGTAATATGGCCTATTCCATACATTATTAAAATAATGTAATTTTATAGTGCGGAATAATCAATAGTTCTTGGGCAAAATAAACAAGATTTACGTATGAATAAAGTTTTTTCCTTTGTTCTTTTGGACAACCTTAGTTATGTTACGTTTAGATAGCAATCTCATAATATGCCCCAATTTCATAATGGATAAATGTGGAGCTTAAGATCAATGTTAGTCTAATCTACTTTAAATAAAAAGTACACAGAAAGTACAAGGTACAAGGAATACAATATGACAATCAAAACTATTATAATTTGTCAAGTGTTAGTGAAATCATCAGCGTTAAATCAAAAGTATCCTATTCCAAAATATTTTAGTATCAAACATGCTCTATTCCAAATCCGGTCAATGAAATCGTGAGTTTTATATTATTTGTATTTTTAGTAATACATTTTTTTAATTCTGTACATATTATCATTATTTCAAAATGAACCTGTTCCAAATAAATTAAATTTCAAAACTAGCCAATTCCACTAGAACATTTTGCCAAATATCTCAGTTCAGCAAAAAGTGGAATAGGCTTACATTGATCCCAAGCTCCACAAATATAAGCCAAAAAAATAGTGACGAAACTGAGTTAAAACTAAACTCTGAAATGGTTAATTATCATTCACGAACTGTGTAAAATATTACATTACACACGTTAAATGTGTGGGAAATCTATAGCATATGAGACTCACTTTGAAATGGCTTATTCTGTATTAATGTAATTGATATTTGTGGTTTGATTAGGACATGGGAATGCTCTCAGCTAATTGCACGTATATTAATAAAATATTGATAGTACCTGCTGCCAGATAATAGACGATGTACTGATCCCTCCCCCTGTCCACCCTGTCGACGGCCATCCTAAATATTAGTGAGGGATGAGAATACACAGATCTTCCATACTTGGGCTCCACACTGCTGTACATCATGGGATGGGATCTGTGAATTTGAAAGTCAAATGTATCATCTCCAGTCTTGTCAAATTAACATATATCTTGCCTACTTGCGCACAATTAGCTTTTCAATTTACCCACTACAGACATTCACACCACGATCATTTGAATACCGCAAAACATTTCACAATTTGCGGTCGCTGTTTGCAAAAGAAAACTATCAAATATCATGATAATCCCTTAACACACTTAAAAATAAATATCTTGACGTAATAAAAGGACAATCAAAGAAATGCTGTGGTCCTTTAAAATAAACGAGTTAAAAATACAAAGGAATAAAGAGCTACATGAAAAGGTTCAGGAAGTTATGATAAAGGGAAAAATGAAAGCAATTGTAAATTTATTTTACTTTAACATTTGCCAAACTCAAAAGGAGATATGTATGTATGTTTATATTTTAAAATTGAATTTTTTTAAATTTATTTTACGCCCCGAGGAGTTTTTTTTTAAAGAAAGTTTTTTAGACACAACATCGTGTTAATTGTATGTCGAATCTTAACTATTACTAGTTACACAGGTCACCGACTTAATAATCAGTTTTGACCTTACAATACAGGAAATCAGAGTAAACCTGGATTAAGACGATCGAAAGGGATTTTATTAATATCATTCCCGATCTCCCAGTCGTAATGGCCGATCAAATTTTTTTCAAAATATGATTTGATTAACTTGGATTAACATAATTAATTTATCTAAGTGGTTATGGGTTACTTTAGTGTAATTTTAATATTGTGTTTAGTGTATTTAAAAAACAATTTAGTAAATGTATATTTTGATAAGCGTTCTAGAGGACAGCGTTAAAGGAAGAAAATAATTTATATAGGCTTGAGAGAGCAAGAAAGCAATTACGACTAGCATTATATTATTATTTTTCAGCATTCAATTATAGTACATATAACTTTATATAGACGAAAGCTTTTAGGCATAATCCATGTATCCACTTTGATAGTTGTTAAGTAATATGTGTTTGTACGTGCGAAAACATTTCAATACAACAATAACAATACTTGGAGATATTTCGTAGCAAATTATCTACGGGATGTTCGTGACCGGCAATAAATTTTTCCCCACTTGGAAACTAATGCCTTCGCTTATTATACGCACATATAATAATATATAAACTTAGCCATAACCACATACTTCCAAACCATAAAACTTCGTTTGTCTGCCATGACATTTTCCTTAAGCTTCGCTCCCACCACACATATTTTTCATCCCCGAGGCAAAGTTTCCTTATCGTTTTTTTAATGGTTTGTGGCAATTTAGTTCGATAGACTTAATCAAAGGTATAGTCGACTTAGCTAAAGTCGATTTAATAATAAAGAAAGGCTTCCCGTTGAACAGTAATCTCTTCGTTAAACAGGATTTGTTCTCCAGGTAAACTATTACTAGGTGTTTACTTTTCGTACTATTCTACTATAAAAAAAATCTTCGTACAAATATTTTCATTAAATTATCAGACGCAGCCATTAATAAATTTAATGTATTTAAAGAAAACTAATAATTGAATTAAGTACCTCAAGAAGTTTACAGCGGAATCAGCCATCCTGGTAATGTTTTCACAAGACTTCATGTGTAAGGGGAGTGTTTCAGGGAGTACATGTTCTGGCACTTTGGCCCAACCATCCTCACGAGCCACCCCTGAGGCGAAGGCACCTCCAAAGGGTTTTTTGATAGTCTCTAAAGAATACTGACATATGACAGATCCTGGTATTGGAGAATCAGCACCACTACTAAATAGTATATGGATCGTAGTTTCAATGTCATCTACCCTAAACACATCCTCTAAAAATACAGAAAAATCAATACATGTATAGATTAACTAACAATAATTTTAGTTTATAATTAAAAAACAGACAAAATCGTAGAGTAGAAAAAATACCAACATTCTAATTGTATTTTTTTTAAATAAACGCCTTCCACTACGTTAAACCAGTGATTTTGAAATACTAATTTAATAATGAAAATATCTATATAATTTGATAAGATCACATATGAGTTTAAATTGATGATTATAACATTTTGGTTAACATTAATTATAGGTATATTTTATAAAATCCACATTTTTTATTTGAAGAGTCTTTAAAGTCTCTCTTAATGCCAAACAGAATGCGAAATCTGTCCGCAGAGAACTGTCAATGGGTGTACATATATGAAACTCAGTGACAGTCAATCTAACAGCGAACTCAACGCATATTTTATTGATAAGTTTTGATAAATCGGCAATTCCTAAATTTTAGGCGCCGAAGAGCTTTTTTGAGAGGGTCTTTTTGAAAAGGTTTTTCTTAAGATAAATCAACGTGATAATTGTCTGTCGGTGATCTTAACTATTACTAGCTACACAGGTCACCAACTTAATAATCAGTATTCATCTTACAATACCGGAAATCAGAGTAAACCTGGATCTAGACTATCGATCGAGATTTTATTAATAATATTCCCGATCTTCCAGTCGTAATAACAGATCAAATCAATTTTGATTTGAGCGGGATTTGAACCCATGACCACAATATTTGTAGCCACGCGTCTTATCCTCTGAATTATTATCCTGATATAAGATTTTTGGATGAGTATGATATTTTTTTGAGTATCGATAATTCAATTTCGTGATATGAAACAACTACCAACCCATCGATATAATAAATATGATTGATGAATACTGTAGAGAGAAAAATATATTGAATATTCTCATTACATATTTGTTATACTGTTAGACCACAAAACGTTCCAGCTGTTAGAATAAAATATTGTAAGGGATTTAATATGTCCAGGGGGTTCCTTAGCGTCCTTTTGTGTGGCTGTGGGGATCAGCGGCTCCCAAAGTGTCACAGTAATGAATTATGATTGTTCAGACACATTTACTGCAATAACACCTCATAACAGATGTTTTACTCACCCATCCGACTGAAATGTTCTCCGGCACAGGATATCTTGGCTTTGGAAAAGCTTGAAAAGTGATGTTTCCTCTTAGATGCTCCCGTATCTGAGGAACACACTCTCGCAATTACGGGATGTCTTTGACTCGAGCAACTGGCTTTCTCCTGCAGGAATGTATAAACCCAATCTCCTATTTGATGCATGGATATGAATTCAGGACCTACGATCGATAAAATATTATTTGTAGAAAACTCCAATTCGGTACAAGTTAATACATCAGTTAATTAACATGAATATTCATATTGAAATGGGTACAATCAACATATTGAAAGAATTGATCAATTAAGCCCTGACAGTATTACCATAACTGAAAATATTTCATCCTATTATAATTCAGTATTAATTAATACATTAATGCCATCAATAATAACACTAATTAGGACAATATTATTAAGAATACTAGAAAGATTTCATAATATGGATGAATAAAAATAAATCAATACATTAGTAGTTTGCACAACATTTTGCCTGAGTATGTTTTCGACTATTAACATAATGACGACTACAAAAATAAGAATAATTAAAAATTGCTGGAAATTACATTAAAAAATATATCTATAATAGAATATGGAAATCTACCCAGAAATCAACAATTTAATTATTATTCATACGTATCTGGGAGAACTTACTCAAAGTAAGCAGTAACTAGACCGATTTCAGATAATTTTCTTCAGAATTTTCTATATAAAATCTTCCAAAAGCGGGAAAGAATAATTTAATTGTTTTTGATGACTTTTTTTCTAATAAAATGTCATTATTTTTTGTGACATTCGAATTTTATTTAAAAAGGTTTGTCCAGTTCTATTAATCATCGGATTCTTATATCTGAGTCTATCCTAATCCTAATTTTGACTAATCGACTATTATTTATTTATTTTAAAAGACCATAAGTTACAGATTAGTTATCAACCTTTACCCACGAATCTGTATAGGTATGTATATATTTTTTAAATATTTATTTTTAATATATTATAAGTATGGACATAGTATTCTCAGATGGAGCATAATGATAATAATGTAATATTTTACGGTTGATATGGTCCACTAAGAATGTACTAAAATTTGTGGAGCAAAGGAATTCGTACTTGAAAAGCTCGATAAAGGTTTTATTGGAATCTTTCGGGATTAGCTTCTCTTTCAGTAAATCTACACTCTAGACCCAAACTATGCGTGATTCTTTAATAAAATTACCTAATATATTGCACTCTTTTATTCAGATGTATTATATAACAAAAATAATATTCCAAACATAGAAATTCTAATACATTCGTTCTTTAGAATACAAACGAGATATTTGTTATGAGACGATATTTTAAAGAGTTTCAGCGCCTGAATGCTGATGATTGTCCTTTTTCACGGAATTCGGTGTAAAAAATTATTTCGTAGAAAATTGTGGCTTTAATCCGTATACAAACTCAATTAACTCTCTTTATTATCTTTCTCCCCTCTAATAAAATATTCAAATTGCCCAGGCACAACAATCTCAACAATACTGTTTTAACAGTTTACCAAATTACATTATGTAAAATAACACAATTGAACTTTTTTCAAAAATTATAATGATACACACTTTCATTATAATAATATAAAATTTCAGTCACATGGAAAAATTGAAAAAAGTTGAGATAAATCCAGCCAATGAAGCAATATTTATTCTTTGCCAAAGTGAGCTTATATTACAAATTGGTTTTTATAAGCCCTTATGAATATTTTTACAAAAAAATCTGAAGCTGTTGTTATAAATATAAATGTTTTGATTATAAAATGTAAATCAAATAAGTAATATTTTTGAATGTGAGCACTAACAATTTTCAAATAATGGTAAAGCATTACATGAAACCTCACCTTTCTTTGTTCTCATAATATGGAATTAAAGCCACACTTCTACTTGCTAAAATCCATATCGATAAAAGTGTGAACCATTCTAGATTTTAGGGCAATTTTGAATGATACTAAGACGTCTTTTGTGGGTTAGAAAGACTAAAAAAGTGCGACATCACCCAGCGTTATTGAAAATGAAACGTGGATCAATCTCCATTCTTTCCTAACGACCCATTCTATCGGTTTTCCAATATAATGGAACGAAAAATTATCGACATTTTTTATATTTATTTTAACACGCGTTTTGTAGTGGGGAAACTTTCGACACAGTCAGCTTAAATAAAATCCCTATCAAAAGGCGCACTCCGGTGGAAAAGCGTCAAAGATTGCCAAAACTGATACCAGAACCGACTATTTTTATAAACGAAATCGATTAAACTAAACAATACTAGATAGATTTTGCAGGATAGAAATCTTCCATAAATAGAAAAGAAGGCTATAAATCTGTGACTGGAGCACAAGTGCAAAAGAAGGGAAAGGAATAAAGATTTTGTAGACGAATCCGCAAAGAGCTGTCGAGGATTAATGGACTGATTGCAAACATTACGGAGAAAAAAATACTGTGAAAAATACGAAGTAATTTGCAAATGCCTACAATAATTTTTCATCCACCACACGAATGTACACATTTTATAAACAATCTGTATTTTAATATATCTGCCACGCAAACACTGTCAGTTTATATTGCTTAAAGTGCACCCATGAAATTTTCATTGTGTATATTTTAATTATATACGGGGTTTTCGCAAAAAAATTATTGCATTTGCTCGTACTATAAATAATAATTAAAAAAGGTGTACCTCCATATATGATTTGAATAGTATTAAATGAATGTATGACTTTTCCTTTTAAATGAATTAACCAGGATGATTATTTATTTATATACGCCCTTTGCTTTCTTGTCCGAAGCTTTTTGAGAAAGTTTTTACATAACAATACGACAAGACTAAGCATCCGTATTAAAAAAGACTCCTCAACACCTTATCAGTTGTTATAAATTAGAAAAAATACTATACGCAGGTAAAATTATATTTGAAGATCTTATATTCTGCTCGACTTATAGTCGTCATGGTATTCACTTTATAATACAGCAAATCAGAGTAAACTTGAATTGATATATATATATATATATATATATATATATTATATATATATATATATATATATATATATATATATATATATATATATATATATATATATATATATATATATATATATACATATATATATATATATATATATATATATATATATATATACATATATATGCCCGGAGGGGCTTTTCGGGAAGATTTTTATTAGATTACTAGTTATACAGGTCACCGATTTAATAATCGTCTCACTTACAATCCAGGAAATCAGAGTAAACCTGCATAAAGACGGGATTTTAATAATACTTTTCCCGATCTAATAACCCATCAAATAAATTCTGTTTTTTTTTTTAATTATGAAGATTTCCTTTATCATCATCATTAAAGTAACGTTTATATATTATCTGTTAATTTTATACAAAGGATGCACACGTATATTTTTAGATCCCTACAAATTTACGAAATAGTTTTTTTATTGTATTAATTTAAAAAATGCCTCGGTCTATGCGCCATTTTATCAAAGTACGTGCGTTAAAAAAATAATTTAATAGTGTCAATAAATTTCATACTCACTATTTAACCACTTGGTGTCATATTTTATGGTCCTGATATAAGTTAGTGGTGTTTCTGTGGCATTGTCTATATGCCATCGTACTAAAAGGGGGTCAGCAATGTCGCCCTTGCCTGCCACTAGGGCGGAATAGAGGGCTGAGCCCCCGGCCTGCGCCCCCCAAGACCACATCGAGGCGAACCTTTGACTCGGAGATCCAGGACATCTTCCTTCACCTACTCCAACTCTCCCATAATGAACATGACGAGGAAGGTGTCTTAGTGTGCTTTTCTAAAAAAAAAAACAAATAAAAAAAATAACGTTTTAATCGGATGTAGGAATTGTCAATTAATTAACTAATAGCATAGATTATGTAATAAAATAATTGTTTAATATTTTTTATTTATTGTACAAAAAATTATTACCGAGATTATTTAAACCCCCTGTATCACATTATCCAAGGTATTTTTATAAAATTTGAAACTCCAACATACAATATAAAACGTAGGTATATTATTACAAGGAAACGAGTTACAAGCAGTAAACAATGTGAGAAAAAGGTTCCCCAAAATTGGATTTCGGTAGATTACGCATTGCGATAGTGAGAGTGAAGAAAATACAAATAAAACCAGTCTAAAAGTTACAAGGTAAATTTAATGGAAAATTTTCATAAGACTTTTCGCCGAGGTATATCGATAAATCATTTTTCATTAAATTATTCAGTCCCTTGCGACTACCGTCCGCTGTATGATGAATTACTAGAAAAAAAAACATATATTTATATAATATATTGAGATTTATTACTTACATAAATGACAAGATCTCTGGGGTTGTGAGCGTTTGTACCGCAGATGTATAAAAGATCATTTCCAATGTCCTCAATTATGTTGATGTGATTCCTACACTCGTAGTCCTGGAAAAACAAACGCTCATGTTTATAAATACAAATAATTATACAATTTCCAAATAAACAAGGGTGAAAAACGTTGTTGTCGCATTGTTATTTACGATACATATGGGTTGTGTGTTAAAGTAACCGCATGGAAAATTTTATTCAAAAGCCACACAATATTTGCCGAACAGATATTATTATTCCGCTTTGTATCGCGGGAATAATCTGGGTCACCATGACAACGAAAAAAAAATTAGGTCGTCTTTACATTATAAGGTTTTCTAAATTAATTTAATAATATATTCAAACTTGCACATCCACCCATTATAAGCTAATGCATTTCAATATGGCGTAGCGGCCTGTGGATGATAGAACTATTAACTTGCGGTGACACTTTAACTATAACCATAAACTCTGCAAATTATTTATCAAGCACATGCATTTAAGGTATTTACTATTTTTCTGTGGCTGAATTCAAAGTCACTGACTAATTGGCATGTAAGTGATTGAAAATCTGTAAACATGACCAATATTACTGATATTAGAACGCCGGATATGTAAATAGATGATAAATATCAAAATAGCGGACCAAGTAGATGAGTTTGACCAATGCAACACTAAGGCTGACTGCACGCTGGAGAACATGACTTGATTTCGCATATATTATTTAAATATTTTTATACACTTTAATAACTAATACACACACCACGAAATATGATACACATATGTATATAAATAATTAAATTAAATTGGGTTATTGTGACGTCACCGCATATGCAAAATCAAGCCACGTTTTCCAGCGTGCGGTCAGCCTAATTGTCTTACTCAGATTCATCTGCTTGGTTCGCCATATTGATATTTATAAATCCGTTAGTATGGCATTCTTATTGGCGATAATGACATGATGCGCATATTAAATGATGATAATAATTTCGATTTCAATAGTAGAATTACACCACACCCATTTTACATAACAACGTATTTCCCTTAAACTTATTTCTAATTATTGGATTAGGGAATTGTACTTTCAAATTACAAATTTTTGGTCAATGAGTAAGTGAGTTAACAATACTGCTTGCAATTTCCTTCTCCGATATTGTGTAGTTGTTGGTGCACTATTGCCGCGCTGTACTTATGACACAAATGCCGTTATTTTCACCCTTTAAAACCATTTTCTGAAACAATATTTTATGAGGGTGAAATCAAGCCTACATATTACTACATTCTTGTTATTAAAGGTTACATTTTATCATAATAAATGGGAAAGAGTTACAAAAACCTACGCTCTAAAAGCATGCTGAACGGTATATATATATATATATATATATATATATATAACATACACTGCAATTAAGTAGAGGTTTATTTATTTTTACAGCGGAATTTCCCTCGTTTAAAATGTTCTCATTACTATTCTGAATCACATTGGCACTAAAATGCGCATCTGCGGCGGTTTTGTGTGTACATTTGTAAGGAAAATGCAAAGGTTTCATTATTTTTCCATACGGTACTTGGAGTTATATAAGCGACACTTTAAACGAGAGGAAACTGCTCTACCATATGTGACAATTGGGGCATATTCTTATAAAGAACACATATTATTATTATATTTCTACAATAAGTGGCCAAAAAAATATTAACAATTCATCTTACAACACCAGAATTTACAATTCGGTAAATTAATAAGCCTAACTCAATTTATTCCGAAGGAAAATGCTGTCCGAAATACAAAAACTGTATCGATTTTATAATTCGCCAAGATGATGGACATGTAAATAAAAAAACTGACAGCTGGATTATGAGGAATAATAACAGTAGCAAAAAAGTAGTTGAAAAAATTCACATTTTAATACGGAATATTCATAGTCTTTTGATCTATCGTATTACAAAAATAAAAGGACATGTATAAAAAAATTATCATGAGTATTTATTCACTTTTAATGAACCCGGAAAAATAAACAAATCGACAATATCACACATATCTTAGTGGATAGGGCACATGGCTACAAATGGTTACGGGTTCAAATCCCGCTCAAGTAAAAAAAAATGATTTGATCGATTATTACGACTTGGAGATCGGAAATGATATTAATAAAAACCCGATTGATTGTCTTGATCCAGGTTTACTCTGATTTCCTGTATTGTCAGGTGAATACTGATTATTAAGTCGGTGACCTGTATAACTATAATAGTAATTATTAAGATCACCGACAAAAAATGGATTAACATTTTGTGTCTAAAAACCAATATTTTCATGCTATAGAAATTTCTCGTCCTGCCCATTTTTAATAGTAATATTAATTGTGATTCATTATTTAATATAGTGGAAGCTATAATGGATTTCATTTGACGCCAAAACTAGTTGCTAGTAATATACCTACTAGTTGTATCAATGGAGATAGTACATAATGCCTGCTTTCGTAGAACATCAGAATATAATTACCTCTCAAAGGCTTGTGCAAATGCCATGGCTGGAATAACTACACATTAAGGCTCGGATAAAATTAATGTATTTTTAATGGTCACATTTATATTTCTAAATTTTTTGTAATAATATTTCAGTTAATAATTGGACGCATATAATAATAAAGCTGAATTTAGTTGGCTATTGAATTTCGCGTTGCATTCAGGACGTGTGAATTATAGTTTGTGGATTGTAGTTTCCTGTACTATTAATATGTTATGTTACTAAGCCGCACAGTTAAAAAAAATACAAAACCGTACATTTTATGAAGTGTTTCTTTGCCAAAATAAAAACTGTATATATTTTTAATAAAATCCCCCGGCATTCTTTTGATTGACGTGTGAATTTAATAAGGCTTTTTCTACCACAGTCGCAAAAAAGTAATAAACCCTTGATTTTTTTATTTTATTAATATATTCGTTATAAATTACCATTCGACCACATTATTTGCATACCAGAGCGTATTAAAATGCATTGGAATATTGATTGAAGTGTTTGAAAGGATGATAAACTAGTATTTTGCACTATACAGCAAGTTAAGTTCATACCCCTAAGAAGAAAGTAGCAAGATCGTTTATCATTTCAAGGGATGAGGGTGAGTGTTGACAAAAAGAGTACGACAGGATCATCATTCTTACCCATTCCCAACTCTCTATATTCTATCTGGACTCCTTTGTGACATTTAACCACACCCAGAACACTTGTTATCACTTTTAGGATATGAGAATAATGACATTTGTACTAAAATACAATCGAATGAATCATAACCAATCACAGCCATTTGTTTTAAATTAGCACTCCTATGTGCATGTCTCAATATAATAAGCCTATGGAGGTATTAATGATATATAAATCTATTTTTAATTTTAGAAATCACATTTTATAACCAAAAAACAGTTACAGGTAACCGGAACGTATAGATGTTTACTAATAAGAAGCTTTATTTTACTCTATCGGCCATGTTCAAGTGTGTTAGTGAGTCGTATTAGAGCTGATAGTATTGGTGCGTATACGAATAGAGCTTGGAGTATACCAGCTCTATTCGTATACGCACCAAACGACATTCTCTCATTACATTATTATACTGAATTAGTCGGTAATTTTGAGATGATAGTCCCCTATTCATTATTGTATGTTTTTAATGATTTCATTTGAGTAAAAATTGCGTTAAAAAAATAGAGATCGCCGACTTGAGTAGTATTGGTGTACACACATACGCACCGCACGCACACAATCTCATTAAACTCTTATATTGAGTACGGTCGTATGTCTATAGTTAGTTATACTCGATATAATATAAATAATTTTTACAAATTTGGCTTTTTAGACAACAATGTGTTGATTCATTGTCTGACGATAATCTTAACTATTACTAGTTACACAGGTCACCAACAGAGCGGCTCTGCCCGAGTTAATTATTGCCTCAGTATTTACATTACAATCCAGGAAATCAGAGTAAACCTGGATCATGACAATTAATCTGGATTTTATTAATATTATTACCGATATCCCAATCGTAATAACCGATCAAATCATTATTTTTTGACTTGAGTGGGATTTGAACTCATGAGCTCAATATTTGTAGCCATGTGCCTTATCCCTTGAGCTATTACGCTGGTGTATAATTTACATTTTTCATTATACATTATTATGAAGTCACCGAGAGGGTGGTTCTGTCTGAACTCAATAATCGCTTTAAAAACCAGGTAATAAGAGTAAAATTTGAGGTTGAAATAGTCATTGACTTTTTTTATATAATTTAAGCAATTGCAGTAGTGATAAGCTCATAACTGCTTCTTCTCGCAGTAACCTTCTTACATACATATGATGGATAATTTATTTTAGTTATAAGTATACAGGGGTGGATAATAGTAAACAGGGTGATATGTGATAGAGCTTTTAGTGTCACCCCCTTTGCTTGTATGCGCTTTACTTCAATTCCAGATAAAGCAACAACCCCTACTATAAGATACCATCGGCACATTACACAATAAAGGTCACAAGTTTACAGTTTCAGGAGAGTGAACTTGCTGAAAACTATCCCTTTACACACTACAATGCTCATTGTCCTTTGCACAATAACACATTACATATTCACGCCGCAACACTAATTCAATTTTGACATTCCCATTTACATACATTATATTAATAGTATTACGTTTTCCATGCCACATTATGTAAAAAGTGTAATATATTAAGGCAATTTCAGAAAGAGAGCGAAATTTTAAAAGCTCAGTACTCAAACATAACAACGGATGTTTCTCTCGGCTAATGGATTCCGAAGTCGTGTAATTTTTCACAGGGTCGTTAGTAAATATGGTACAATACTTGCTTGTGCCATTTCTCTTTGATATGTTTTCAGTTTCGGTTTCGGATCCTTTTACTAGGCGTGAATTTCAGATAGGGGATGGAGAAATGACAACCCCGTATGATTTATAACTCGTATCAGTATGCACGTGTGGATTTTAAGAATGTCACAGACACAAATTCAACAAAAATATTTAAATTTACAACATATTTTCGTTGAATAAAATTATGGGGAAAAAATTATGAGAAACATAAATGGGGAAATGATAGAAGTTCCACTAAAAAACCGTATTAATGATAAAAACTGTTTCAAACTTTTAATTTAATTTAATCATTGAAAATAGGTAGGTTATCGCTAAAATTTGATAAACCAGCGTAATAGCTCAGGGGATTAGGCGCGTGGCTACAAATACTGTGGTCATGGGTTCAAATCCTGCTTAAGTAAAAAAAATGATTTGATTGGTTATTACGACCACGGGAATAATATTAATAAAATCTCAATCGAATGTCTTGATCCAGGTTTACTCTGATTTCCTGTATTGTAAGGTAAACATTGAGGCGATTATTGAATCGGGCAGAGCCGCTCTATCGGTGACTTGTATAACTAGTAATAATTAACTCGTTTTTGTGTCAAATAAACCTTTTCAAAAGGTCAAATAATTACACGGTGTTCTGAAGAATAAATTTATTTTTATTTATATTGACCTAAAATATATTTATTTTCTTTTATTAATGCGAAAATATAATTCAACTTAAAATAATCTCAATGATAAAAAGTCCATCATTTATATATAGATATCTATATCAAAACTGACAATTTTGTGTTATTTTTACTAAAAAAATGTGCTATGAAAATATTATTAAATTCATTTTAAGGCCTGATTTATTTTCAAGAGCTTTGGTTTTAAAAGAGTAATGGTGCATATTTTGTTAATAAATATTTTTTTTTTAATGTCATTACTTTATAAGTAGGCAATAAAAGAACAATATGGTGGAATTAAATAACTGGCAGCTATATTTGTATTTCATAAATGGCACTTGATTCCGCCTTGTTTCTTCTTTATGCCGTTTTTATAGACATAAAATTTCTCTCCGAATTGTCAATATTGTCGCGTGTTCGCCGAGGCTTGACGATATTTAAGCAGAGAGACGCAGTTTAAATAAAACCTATTGATATATTTGATCGACTCTAATTTAAAATATGAATAAGAATATTTATTGGAAAATGGAAAAAAAGAAAACTTTCATACAACGAAATGAAATTTTCTCACATTACGAGCAAACTCGAATAAAAGTGTCGCTTCGTCCCACCGAGCGGCCAATGGCTAAATGATAACCCACTTTCCGAACAACTTTTTAAATTTATCCTCGATAAGAATACTGAAATTAAATTTGGTAAAAATGATTCTCCCCTTTTGCAGAGTTCGTGTCAACACGTCGCTGTCTGTTCGAACAAAACTTGGAACACTTGACGCTTGATTAATGAGATCCTTTTTTTTGTTGCTTAACCACAAACTGCCTCCTTCTTAAATTAGGACTGAGTTCTGCTAGAACAGATAGCGGGAAATCTTCTGTGTTTTCCTCTTATTTTTTCCCTGTTAAATTGCACGTTTCTTACTTATATTAGCGCACGCACCCGTTCTCTTTGTCATTGTCTTTATAATAAATTCTACTACACTTAATTGAATTTATTTAAATACAAACACTGTTTTACACATTATTTTATATCCTCTATTAATAGGTATATTTTCTACTAACAAAATTCTATACCCCTATATTCCTTAAAACAAGACAATTAATTTAGAAGATTTGAAGAGCTGGATACTGAAATTGTCAGTTTCGAGATAATCAAGAAAATCCTTTTTTTATTTAGTAACTGATAAACACTCATAACAATAATATCCAAAAAACTTAAAACGCAAATCACGCAAATACGCAAATCGATAATTTAGAATCTAATTGACAAAAGTCATTTTACAGAAAGACGTATCCCGTTATCCGCCCTTATTCCACCCAGCTCCTCAATTATCTACATTATAAATAATTATACCTTATCGCCCGTATTCTGCATGCATACATTTAAGGATAGGTTACTATTAACTATTCACACTTCCTTTCCTCAATTTTGACATTTCGCATCCTCAATTTTGACGTTTGTGAATACGAACTTTATGAACTTTATTGTGCAACTGAACATTGTGAACGTCAAAATTGAGGGTGGAAACGTCAAAATTGAGGGTGCGAAATGTCAAAATTGTGCAATATTGTGCAACTGAACATTGTGAACGTCAAAATTGAGGATGGAAACGTCAAAATTGAGGGTGCCTATCCTTAAATGTATGCATGCAGAATACGGGCGTATGAGATCAGACCAAAAACTTCCGTCTAAACAACACTTGTAATAAATATCAATTTTAATTGAAAACAATAAAAACCCGACTCTTTCTTTCTTATTAGAGCAAATTCCAAAATTTCCTGACTTAAGTGCATCCTTTTCAATAAAAAAACATATAATAATCATTACATCAAAACAAAATTAAAATAAATTATTTGCTTATGAGTTCTAATCTTGGTCACATTATAAAAAAATTAATTTTGGAGATCGGGAATAATATTAAACCATGTTTTAAGATGAATACGAAGGCGATTTAACAGGTTAAATTCAAATCAAATACCAAAATCTACATGTATGTTTTATATAAATTAAAAAATGATAATTCAGAAGGCTGTTTTTATTAATATTATGAGTAAAAACTATAAAATTTACTATATGGTCAATTATTAAGAACAGATAATTATTAATTTGATGGGCATCGGTAAAATGAAGTGCGTGTCAAGAACAGCCGCATTTAATAACATACTACTTGTAAAGATGCGAACACCACACCCTCGCCATGGAAGCCTCTTCAATTTCCGTCATGTCGAACCCCATGATTATTTATTATTTGTGTAGAGGGGTTGCTTTTCATCTGATAAATATCAATCAAAGTTTCCGAAACAGTCCACCGTCGCTTTCATCATTACGATTGATCGAGAGGCCATTGGTACTAAAACTTATACAACACGCTTACCCTAAAAAAATATACTAATTTCAATATTTTAGAGGAGTTTTTACTAATATAATAAAATAAACAAGCCCATCTATGACACAATTTTCCTACAGGATATAAAACGTTGAACAAATTTCTTTAGCATATTAGGTATATTACAATATCATTAATTAATGTATTTGCGGTCTAAAGTTTGACATTTTATCTACTGACGTAAGATACAAAAAAAGGTAATTTAATAATTTTTCATAGAATCAAAAAATATATAAAGTGTTTCATTTAACTATATTTATTTACTCGTATGTTGTTACTGTTAAGTTTGAATTCAATTAATTCTATAGTGTAGTATTTATTCATCCAATACACGTTTTTTCTGATTTACTCAGTTTGTTTAGAACTTGATTTGGGTTGAATTTTGGTTTTGAACTCTAATATTTTTAATTTACATTTTAATGAGATAAAATAAAGTAATTGCCAATTCATTTTTAGAGAGACTTTGAGCGCTTTTGTCTTATTACATAATTCATTATAATAGACTTAATTCAACTAATTCCTGTCAAAAAGTACATTTAAAGTATTCTCAGATTATTAATAAAATACTTAAAAATTTGAGTCCAAGTATAAAAACTATTATAATTTTTAAAAACATTATTTGTTATGGATTAGGAGAGATGTTAGTTAAAAATTCTTGGAAAGAACTCAAGCGGAGATACCTTAACAATTGATTAACTTAGTTTTCCCCCTTTGAGAATCCGTGAAAAATATCAATTTTAAAAACAGCAGCAACTAGAAAAGTTTTAAACAGCGTCGCAAATTTTATCTCCGATTCGAAACTCCCTTCGCACTCATCATAATAATATACTCGAACAGGCAAACTTTTCCTGGCAAACGAGCGCTTTCGCTTCACATATGATATTATATTAAAAGTTTTGTTGAAACGATAGATTGTTTAATGAAAAACCCCTTGGGATTGCGATCGTGTGAAGTAAGCATTTTGCTCGTACAATTATTCCGGAGTTATTGAAAAAAAAACTTGTATTCTTAAGTGCAAGTTTGTGATAAGAGGCAATGAAGTCGAAAAACATTTGGCACAAGAACGGAAAATAGAAATAGGAATTTTAAATTGGTCTTTCCAACCCGAGAAGTTGTTAAATATTAAAATGAAAGTAGTTGGATAACAAAAGTTGAAATGACAAATAAAAAATATTATTGTTTTAAACCGGTAGCATAATTCAAACTAAAGTAATATTGTGTAATAATATTTTTAAATTGTATCATATGTGTATAAAATTAATTAAGGTACATAAATATATAATCCTGAAAATAGATTCTGATTTGTAGACCAATAATTCACATTGAATAAATGCAGTGCATGGGATATGAACTACTAACCAACCAAACTCACCCAATGACGATATAAAACGAATAAAATTACTCAATTTAGAACGATGAAAATTTTTATTAAAAATATTCATATTATCTAGAGTTATTTCCAAAATGGTATTTGGCGAACAAATTGAACAATATTAAATTATTTTTTCCTTTATATTAGTTAGTACTTTAATAATATTGAATAGCTCACCTCATTCTTCCCACTAATGATACATTCCACCGCTCCTGTCGCCTCGAGCTTCAGTGAATCCCTCTGAAAAAAATTAAACAACACAATTAAGGATGAAAATGTACAAAATATATTATAAAAATTTCAAAATATTCGCCTCATTAAGCAGTCGTCCTGTAATTATGAAAACCGACCGACTGTGAAAAGACTGAAACTAACTAACGAGCCACTGCTGCTTTTTGGCACACAACACTATTTCAAACAGGAATTAAACCATACTTTAAACCGCCATTATAATGTGTAAAAGTCACGTCTCAATTAAATAAATTATTAATGTAACGCGAAGAGAGTTCTTTAAAATCGATAATGTTAAGTTTATACGGAGTTGCTTCCTTCAAGATTACAGTAATGTAATACTCCATTTTATCTTTCTTTAGTTACATAAATGCTCTATTTCATTGTAAGATAATTTGCTTCAAATATTATTCATTATAAGACTTTTAATATATTTCTATTTTTTGGGTACCTAATTGATTTTAACATAAGATGATCATAATATTTTTATTCTCCAAAGTTCGTGTTATTTATTTACTATATGTAATACATAATATTGTATTTCTGCGGTGTGATTTATCACGGCCATTGGAAAGCGATATCGCTTTTTACCATGTCTAGAGATTGATATTTACCATACAAGTTTTAAAGAAAAGGAAAATCGAAATAATTAATAAGAACAACAAGCCCCACATTGATTTTTAATATACCGAGTAGAATTAATTTAAATAAAAATTCCAACCCAACTTTCATAAGGAGTAAGTATTCTAATTTCATTTAAGTAATTGCACATATATTGCTTTATAAATTGCATATAATTTTTATTTGTATGTAATATATGTATTTCACCAGGCGGAAGAAGCTTACACAATTTAAAAGGTATATAATCTAATAATAAATATAATATTTTTATTGTTTTTTTCACTGTGTACCTTCAATTGAATATCATTCGGTCAAAATAATCTGTGTGGCTATTTGATTTTATAGTGGTAATAAATGTATACGTACCCCATAGAATTGAGCGGTTGTTCTTTGTGTGAATGACGCATCCGTGTGACCATTATGTAAATTGATTGTCTATGTGGGGACTTGATTTATTATACGGTGTCACAAGCAAGCAGAAATGACTAATTCCTGTCGGGATCTTGGCTGAACCCTGTCCTACTACCCTCAACCCCCGATACATTCCGATAAACACGGGGTGAGTCGGATGTCTGCTAGAGACATTAAAACTGTTTCATCCCCGTTTAATTACTCAAATAGGCCCAACCAATAAAACTTGTTGATGTCCTATCAATTCAACAATTTTTACATATATTTTAAAGTATGCAAATTGTAGGGTAATTAAATACACGAAGAACGCGATGATAACTTTAACAGCTATTACCATTTTGTATCGTCGTATAATTATTCCCAATTGAATGTCGATTTTGTCAACGAGTACCTTCTTTAATGGAAAATCAATATACAAAACAATTCACTTACATATTTATTATTATATGTAGACATTTTATACTGATATATTTTAAACAATAATCATAATCATATCACGATCTAGACCAAAAGTGGTTCCGTTTGATAAAAAAATATGTATAATTTATATTTAGTTTTTTTTGATGTTTTTTTAAACACAATAACGTGTTAATTGTCTATCGATGATCTTAACTATTACTAGTTACATAGGTCACCGATTTAATAATCAGTATTTACCTTACTATACAGGAAATCAGAGAAAACCTGGATCAAGACGATCGATGGGGATTTTATCAATATTATTCCCGATCTCCCAGTCTAATAACCGATCAAAATCAATTAAAAAATTGTTGATTAGAACCTATGACCACAGCATTTGTAGCCATGCGTCTTATCCCCTGAGCCATTACGCTGATTAATGAGTAACTTAAATCCTGGATGAAAAAAATCTGAATCGTACCATATATAATCTTAAAAAATATTATAATTTATTTTTAAAGCCATTCATATATGTTTTATCAAAATTTATTCTTCATGCTTCTTCTTTTAGAAAATATGTATTATTTAACTGTCGTTTCAGCTGCTAGCGAATTTTTCTTTTAAATAATGCTAAGGTGTTTACATACATATTGATATTGAAACTTAAAAAAAAACAATCAACAAAATGAATAGGAAAAAACTACTAACCCAAATCCTCAATTTCCCTTGACATATTCATATAAAATTCCATAATAAAACATAGATTAAAACGACCATTTATAGATATCTGATGAGGGACTAAAATTGCAAGACGGCTATATAATTCTCACATTACAATAGAATACATTTTTTTATGATTTCGAAGTATTAGATGATGTATCTATATAGATTATTTATCAGTGATAATAATTTAATCTTGATAAAACCAACCGAAGTATTTTTTTTATATAATCCGATCAGAATTAGGTCCCACGGCCAAAGTATATTATTATATAAATGTTTTACTCCGTGAAATACTACACTGGTAATATATTGAAAATATTTTAAAAGAAACAGTACAAACCCATTTCGTATTCAGTAAATATACATACATATATACAAGTGCAGACAATGCATAAAAGCGTATGGTGTAAATGGCATTGTCCTATTGAAAATGAACGCAGAACTTCTCAAGTGAACAAAACAGCAACTCTGAATTAATATCTATAAACTATTTTCTATACAATATAATGTAAACTATGTGACAACAAGATACAACAATAGTTAAACACCTCAACTACTATCGGTTTTTCACACTTGTTCCTTCTGTCAACGAACAATTACTAATTCATATAACATTATATAATGTTAGCATGGAAAAAATGACCCACGAGTTTAATATGTTCTATAGTATACTCTACGTCACAGGAATTTAATTTCGAAATCTTTTTATATATGAAAAAATGTATTATACTCACTTGACAGTCTGATAGAGCAATATCGTCTAAATTCAGCCGATAAACTCCATCCCTGAAAATAATATGAATATATTAGCATTTCGTTCATTAGGGTTACACTCACGTATACTTAGAATACCCTATTATATTCCCTCTCTCTTTTCTTTGCAATCTTATTCTTCAAAGTATTTTCGAAAAATATATGTACTAATTAACAATCTTGTTTAACTTCCTTCGGTCTTGTTATCATACCGTTATATATAACATAATATTATTTTAAAATTAGTAGTTAAAGTGCGACTTGCATGCATTTTAATTTCATCAGTGTTGCTTCTATTATCATACATACCAATTTAAAGACTCTAAAAGTGTGTGTAGGGAAAATTAATATGTCTACTTTTTTCTAATTTAGTACAAGTTTCTCTAAAATAAAACTACTAAATTAGAATCGTCAAGTTATCTTAGTGAATATAAATTTATTAAATCTAAAATATTTTCGGAAGGAATCTGGTGGAAATCGTTAAACAAGTCATCGAAGAAGCTCTTGGTATTTTCACTAATTATATAATACACACAATCAGTGAAAACTTATAATTAAATCTGCAAATAGTATATCAATAATATTGATTTTTTGTAGATTCGATATTATTTGTAGGAGCCACAATCTTTGGTGTTATTACATTAAATCCAACATGAAAGGTAATAAGCCGAGGTTAATATTGATGGGTATAATAATAAATATATACTCACATAGCTCCCAAGAATAGTCTTCTGGTGTCATGGTCCACATACATGGCTTTGTAGTAAAGATGGCCGCAGGTGAACTCGGAAATTACACCTGTCAAAACAAACACAGGGCATAAATGAAGACTTCCTTCACTCAAATATACCTCGCAAATCACATAAGCGACTTTAGTATATTATTTCATGTTGAATGCGGGACGAATGACTGTATGAGATTGAAAAATGATGGTATTGTTTGATATTGTCTCATTTGTGTATTTTCTTTGTGCACTTACCTTTGTATTTCTTTGATGTACAACATTCTTCGTCTCCGTAAAAGTGCCACGAAGTCTCGTAGAATCCGGACGAAAGGCCGACCAAGAAAAACGTAATGAGGAAAACATGCAGAGGGGGCATTTTTAAATATCTGAAATTTATGATTTAAAAATATATTAGCAGGTACACCTACACCGTGGTTATATAATTGGCTGGAAATCTCGTTAATTTAAGAGGATCTCTTTTCGAATGTCAAAGATCAAAGGTGGAAAAGTCTGTCACTTCAAGAGGCTCTTATACCTTGTTGTCTGTCACCTTGTTAAACAGGGATCCATTTTACAGATCATTGACAGAAACGAATTTCCTTTGAAATTACAAATTATCATTAGCTACGAATGAATTATTTGACACCAAGCAATGGTGGGAATATATTTATGTAATAATTAACCATTCACGAATGAAAAGATTCATGATCATTTAAAAAAAAAATTAAAAAGTCGAGAACAAAAATAACAATCAACAGTGTGGACACAAGACTCATAAAATAGTACTCTTTACATAATTTAATGAAATCATTTATTTATTATTTATTATACTTCATTTTGAAAGAATAAAAAAAACAACACAACATTAATAATTAAAAACAATAGATCAAAGAGGATCAATAAAAAATAATATCATAATACCTTGTACATATATAAATTTAAAAAATCCTTGATCGCTGGAAGTTAAATATTGAGCGGATAAATATAATTAAATACAACCATTGAATACTGACCGCTTTATAAAATGTTAGTCATTAAATCAAATTTTAATCGATTCTCAAACGTATTTAAAAAGCGGGCATTTGAAGATATCATATTAATTTAACTATTTATTTGTATCTAAATTATACAGAATGAATCAAATGGACATTTGTTTATTGTGTCATTCTTCTACAAAATTAAGTAATTGTATCGTTCTTCTAATAAACCAATATTAATATGATTTCATTTATATAATATGCGATGTCAGCCGATGGATATTAATCAACTTTTTCAGATTATATTGTGTTGTAAGGAAAGCAAGGTAATAATTAATATAACAATATTCTGTTAAATTTAATGTTTCAATTAGAGAGAGAGTGACGTATATTTCAGCAGGTGTTATGCGGTTACCTTTGTTAATTCTAATTACGCTTAAAAACAATATTAAAAAATTAATCCCAAGTATTGAAAAAATATGACGAATAATCACGACGTTCATTTAAACCACTAGAGAGTGAAAAGTTTTTACTTGGGGGATGAAGTAATTAGTGGCTAATTACTTTCCATAAACCATTTTAAAGACAGAGTTTATGTCAGTTCGGTTGTTTCATTTGTTGAGAGACTAAAGCAGAATTCTTAGAACTAATCAAACGACGATCCAAGTTGATTAACGGCTATTGTTTGTGTCATATTGTGTTGTATTTTGTTGGATAGGAGTTAATCCATTTAAAATTGAATTAAATACCGCCGAATAAAATTTTACTAATACCTTAAAATGAGGTAAAACTTTACCAATAGGTATTTATATAAAGCTAGGGTAATTTTAATTGAAATTTTCAATTTGTTAATGTTAAATTATGATCTGCTTTGTTACGACGGTTATATTTTGAGCATTGATTTCATTTTTGCTTTAAAGTAGTTTTTTTTTTATCTATTAGAAGATATTTTTTTAATTTTAAAGATGAATTAACGACAAATTAAATACCTCTAAGCATATTTTGAATTCATATTATATAATATTTTTAGATGCTCTGATTTGTTTTTAATACGAAGGTAATTAGTTGTTTGTTTTTTTCTTTAATTCGAAAGAACGTTGAATTTCCAAAGTAAATTATAATTGAAATAATTTAATACGATTTTCATATGATGACAACACTCATCACAATATTTAAAAAGCGACTCTCCAAATAAATAATGTTTTTTGAGATTTTTCATTTATTATGCATTATTAAATATTTATAATATCATTTTGAAATTAAATAAGTATTTTTATCATTAAAATACCCGTTTCGAAATTTTAGATACGTATCAATAATTGTAGTAAAATAATTATATGAAATATTATTCATCCATCTGGTCACACTGATGGTTAATTGATGAATCCGCACATACATACAGACAGACATCCAACATACACACACGTTCAACAATTATATCTATAATAATTTTTAAAAATTAAGTATTAAAAATGTGTTATATTTTCTTTATACTGTATTATTTATTAGGTATGAGTTAGTGCTTTCGACAGATTCTACAGTCTCGTGAGATTTAGTATCGAAAACAAACCAGTAAAGTATCTTAAAAATATAAGTTTAATCCCAACAAAATCTTGCCCATCTCAATCTATTTTCGGCATCTAAATTTATAGGTTTTCCAGTATTACTAACCCAACCGTGAACATATTATTAATTAATGACAACAGGAGCAATTAGTTTAACAACAAAGTAATTTCACGACCGTTAAGTTCCTTAATACTTTTGCCAAGGTATTACTATTGTTGTCGAGAACATTTAATAGAACTTTCACGTTATAATATAACGTAGCTTTCAACTTTCAATTACCACATATCGTATGAGATTATATTATAAATTATTATTATACACCACCGCGGGATTTCAAAACAAACTTTCATATGCTCAAGAAAGTATGGCTTGCTTATGCTATGGTATTAGGTTTTAGACTTTCAGAGTTAATGTAATTATTTATAAAGAATACTCAATCTACAAAACAATCAAAATGAAATTTAATACGGTGTTAAAAAGCGTAGCTTAGTATCTTTATTGGTAAAGTTAAGAGAGCAGAAGACGAGTTGTCGGTAAAAGTTGGAAAAGAGTAAACTGTTCTGAATATAAATCAGAATCGAAAAGAGCGTGCATTTTCAAAGATATGCACTTTGCCAAGTGAAATATTATCGCGGAATATGTGGTATAAAATTTAAGCTTGTTTTACTTGACTATTATTAAAAATAAAATCATACTTTCATTTTATTATAATTTATTTTTATAATCCCCTCCGTTTTGTAAAATCAAAAGAATAATCAACTTCAATATATAATGTAAACTACATTTTAATTTACTGGGATATCAAAGTCATTCAAATTTATGAGTAGAAATATTAAAAATAATTAATAACTAAGTAGCGTCAATTATATTTCTGTCCGCTAATAATAATATGCCAGTGCTATCCTATAAATACCGAAAATAAAATACGCATTGCTTTCAATCCAAGCCATGTTAAAATAACATTTTTTTTCGAATATTTTATTTATTTAGTATGGCATCCACTACATTAAATAATGAATCCTTATTAATATTACTAATAAAAAGGGATAGGAGAGTGAATTATATGGCATTTTTGTTTATATTTATTACTAATAAGTAAAAGTGTTCATTTATTTATTTATATACACCCCGAGGGGCTCCTGAAAGGGTTTTTACAAATTTGTTTTTTTTTAGATACAATAACGTGTTAATTCATTGTTTGTGACATTAACATTTACTAGTTACACAGATTACCGACTTAATAATCGCCTCAGTATTGACTTTACAATGCAGGAAATCAGATTAAACCAGGATCGAGACGATCGATCGGGATTTCATTGATATTATTCCCAATCTCTCAATCGTAATAACCGATCAAATCTACTACCACCTCCCATTTATTTAAAATCAATGTATATTTTACTAAAATACAGTATTATTAAAACATTTACATTTTATTCAAATATTCAATAGTTCACATTGTGGTGACTTTTCATTAAAACGAAACATTTCATACGAAATATAAATAGACGTTAGGTAATATTATTGCCCTTTACGCCCAATGAGCGCTGAACAAAAAAATCAAATTCGCCAGATATATCACGTCCTAGGGGCTTTTATAAGGAGAAAAAAAAGATATTTGAGAATGGCTATAAAACGAAGAATTTTCCTTTGATAGAGAGTACGTGTGACCGCAAAAACGGGTGGTTCCATTAGCTTGTATCCAAGAAAAATATTCCAATAAAAGAGTAGACATATTCACAAAGATAACACACGAGACACGTACAAGTGTGACAAGATAATTCAACACTAAAATACAAATATCCCACACACGAGGCTCTAAAGGCCTTAGTCATCCATCATCACCTTGATCAGGTGTCAAAGGAGGCTTCACTGGCCCTTCACTCTATTATGAACTCTGCATACTGAAGCATTTTCAAAAAGCTACATGAAAACACCCCATACATTTCATTCTATACGAAGTTCGCAAAAAATCCATGTTGTGTTAAGGATATCATATTAATTTTCGACAAATATCAATAATGTTATTTTTAGAAAAATGCCACTATTTTATAAATATTATTGGAAAGTTATTAAAATATATATATATAGGATATACTTGAACTAACTGAGAATATTTTAGGGGGGATCGATTTTGCGTCACCATATTGGAATTAACTGTTTCTGTGAAGTATTCAGTAGTGGCTGTCGTCTGTTTATTGTTTCTATTAAATACGTATATAATTAATAATAAAAATGTTTAATATTTTTCTCCGCATATATTTGCGATACCCTCTGAAATTAATTATCTGTTAGTAGTGAAAATACAATGACATTTGTAATTTAAAAAAATGTGTTTTTAATGGGTGATATTAATAAAAGTAAATATTTATACTGAGTTCTCCCTTTTTTATTTACTATTACATCACACTTGAAGAATTTTCATTTAATCGAAATCAGGAGGAGGAAGTTCCAAAAATAAATAAAAGTTTTTCTCCAAATGAAACAGTTTTATTTTTTTTTATTTTAGTGAACTACCTTTAAAAGGTAATAGAGAGAGAAGAAGTTAAGTTATTAATTTTTATTATTATCGAATGTAAATATTATTCATTTTAATATCATACTCTTCCCAACATTCCCAAGATGAATATTGAAGGTGCTAAAACTAAAGTTTTTTTTATAAAATAAAATTTCACATTTTTATAACTCCCTTTCCCTATTTTATATATACATAGAAAGAACTTTTTTTATAAAAAATATAACTTTAGTGTTGCCTAGTTAGTTTTATTTTACTATTTTAGAAACCCTTGAATATGACATGACTATATTAAACAATTTTAATAATTTTCGGACAGATTGAGGTTGTTTAATAAGATCTCACTTAACTAAAACTATGCTAACTTTACAAAATGACATTGGGTCAAATCCGATTAATGTAAATCTAATTCTAAAACAATTCAACCCAAACAAAGTAGGTCAAGCCGAGTAAATTTAGTTATATTTTAACTGCGTTTTCTTATTTTAATATTGAATGATTTTTTTATATATTTACTTTTCTTGTAATCAGAAAATGATACTTTGGGCTTTACAAAGCAATAAGGGAAAATATTTACGATGGTGAGTCATCAATAAAAAATACAATATCTTATTATATGTTACGTTTCTGTTGTATCAAATAAATCAACATATTTATGAATAGAAGATTGTTTTTATGTGAAATTAATAAGCGATTTTTTCCTTGTAACCAAATTATGACATAGAAGCTTACATTTTCACTTTCTAGGCATTTTGGGGATGATTTTTTATTCAATTTTCAAAACTAACACAATATTTAATTGATAAACTCAATTCTACCTAATATTTCAAGTCTCCGTATTATTCTACTTGATCAAATTTATTAGTACAATGGAATTATTTCACCCTTTAATCCTAACTCCCTCATTTTGTGTAATTCATCAAATATTGCACGAAACACGATTGTTCCACCATCAATTGTTCCCATCGGCGAGTTGGGGTTGAAAATGATACATCCCCAATACAATGTATGGGGTCGCATATACAATTTATGAGTATTTCGTTTGTTTAATTACAAAAGCTTTGTCGTTTTACGTCAATTAACGAAGCGATCCACTTAGCAAATGAAATGTAAAAAAAAGGTTTCATAATATATTCCACCGAGGGAAATATAGACAACTCTTGTGATTGATGGCTGAAAGGAACAAATGAACGACAAACAATCAATATTCATTTAAATTAAATTCGCAAGAAGAAAAAAAATCGCATTTATAAAATAGACATTCTATCTATCATCAAAGATTTCATATATTTTCTTACAAAGAAACTGACAAACTAAAATTGACAATCAATTATTGATATTTGGGTGAGACTCAATAGAAATTAACGCAAACTACCTAAAAATTAAGAATGATAAGGACTTTTTTTTTGGTTTTCGGTACAAAAAAGAAATATGTTGTACCACATTTAACCTACTGAATATTTTATGGAATTTTTATTAAATTTATTTTGGGCCAAATCAGAAATTTAAATATATCGGATAAAAAATATTATAAATGTTCTTTGCATATTTACTATACCTACGAATATTTGTTTATTTTTTCTGAAATCATATTGTTTTTTAGATTATACTTTTAATGTTTTATTGAGGATTATTTTTGCCGATGGCGATTTAAAAATAGACATCAAACGTATATGTCAACTTTTTTTATTGAATTAATATTACGTGTTGTTTTTGAATAAAAAAAAATTTACAGTAAGTTCGCTAGATTTTATTCATGCTCTTTCCATGAAAAACTAATGAAAGCGAAGAAAGTTTTTACTCACTTACTTTATAGATGCTTTTTATAACTTCCGCATTTAATATCAATATCTCTTTTTTGTCACATTGTCAAAGAATTCTTAGGGTTAGCTGAAAAAGCCTATCCTACATTAAGGTCCACTTAGTAAAGGATCATCGATCTCAAATATACTACTTATATACCTATCTACAAAATTTAATTTTCGCTGATCCTCTTCCTAACGAATCCTTTGTGAATCATTTTTTTGTAAAATGAAAAAAATCAGCCTAAAACAAATTCTAACGGAGGACTTTATATTATATGAAATATTGGATTATCTTTGATAGGATAAAAATTGTTGAGATCTTATAGTAGAAAGTATTCTACAGAGGAATTTATTAAATGGAAGGACGAAAAACAATTAACCTTTTCAATCAAGCTAGACACTATAAATTACGAGAGAAAAGAGATAAGATAAATTATTTTTGTGCAAATACGGACAACACCAATTTAAAAAAATCAATGTCAATGGGAAATTTAAATAAAAGTTGTCGATAAATACCTCGATTAATACATCAAGATAAGGTTAAATTAATTTTAAATAGTTTTAGCATTATCGAGGCTCAAAATTATGACTTTTTTCTAACCGCATTGCGATTGCCAGTGAACTGGATGTATAAATATCAAGATGGTGGACCAAGTAGAAGAGTCGAACCACAATCGAGGTGATTAACACTGTTTAAACAACAGTAATCAATAGCGATATACATCTCTATCGAGAATTCAGATGAACTGACATTTAGCTATATGTTAACAATTAGTGTTGCGTCAGTCAGACTCATCTACTTGGTCCGCCATCTGTGGTACCGCATCGACATATTAAATTATATAAAGAAACATAACCGCAGGATCCTCAATCCATACTTAATCTACCCCATTTAAAAAAATCCACCATCCTGAAACATGTTAAGACCGCGCGATTTAGCTTTTGATGATAATATATTTACTTTAGTTCCACTTGTTGGATGCGCAATTTAATATGCAATAAAGCTACGGTGTTTGCAGTGCTTAAATAATACATATTTAGTATTAATAGAATACTGATAATAATAGAGAGTCTTTGCTCTATTAAAGTGGAATGCAAATGAACAAGACACCCCCACTAGAATCGCTAAATTATACGTGAAAGTACAAACACCGATTCACTCTTTGAAATCGGATGCCTGAAATATGAACCTATTATAAATAAATTGAATGTGGACTTTTTTTTTAAATAAAAGGCCACCCTTTGGACGTGGCTTTGTAGTATTCCCTTGGTGAATTGTTCACGTAGAAAGGTCTTTGCCACATACTTGCACATCTTGACACTGAAAAGGTACCACAGTATAGGATTACAGTTGAAACCATCTAAAACCTTCCAAAGAGGAACTTTGTGGCCGACTTGGACACTTCCTTCCTTCCTCTCAAATATATAATATTATTACATTATATCACACACAAATATAACATATAAAGATACAAGGAATAAGGAGGCCGAAGTTGTATTATGAGAGTGCCAAAAAAGTATTTTAAATCATAACGGTATTCAGATTCAAATAATTCAAAGTGACATTTATTAAACTGCAAATTTGTAGTTTCCGATGCATTTAAATATGATTTTTTATTAAAATAAATTTGTTATTCAATCGAAACGCATATGAATACTGAATATATATATATATATATATATATATATATATATATATATATATATATATATATATATATATATATTCAGTGTAAAAAATGTTACATAATAAAGTAAAGTATTGTTTTTTTTGTTGAGTATCGTACAGTCATTTATATTTCGTATTCATACGAAATGACAATGGATTATTATTACTAGTGGAAAGAATACGATTAAGCCACTAACCAGTGACAGTATTTTGAAATAATTTAGTTAATTTATTGAAGGTGAAAAATATTATAGATATTTATAAAGTAAATAGCTATAGGCTATGCTAATTCGCTTTAAAATATTATCGTTGATTACAAGTATATTATTTATATGATTATTTAATTTTTAGAAGAGAACCACTCTTTTTAAGATGCATTTAGTTACAGGTGTAAGTAGTTAATATTTAAAGTGTATAAAAAGTATCAAAACCAATATATGTACGTAAATCATTTACTATTTTCAAATATCCTAAAACGAAAACAAATAAAACGATAAATTTGTATTCAATAATATTATAACTTACCTATTATTTTCATCGGAATGTATCAAAGATTGTGCCTGTCATACGCATGTTCTGGTCTTTCTTCTCCACACAATAGTTTTCCAGTTCCTATAAGACGATCGTACGCTTTATTTTGAAAAAAATGTTTTACACAAACGATGGTCTAAGCTGAATGAAGGCTGTCAGCCGACTGAAAGCTTTTCATCCCCAACCCTTGACTTATGTTATCTAAGTGCGCGCGCAACATTCTACAAAACAACAGACACCACATGCTTTTGAAAAAAGAATTTTCACACTACATAATTGAATATTTTTATTATTATAAACATATACAAGATGGACTTTTAATCATAAGAAAATATTTTAAAAGTAGGCAGAGCAAGGCAAAAATATGACCCCTAACCTTAATATTTATTATTAAATAATATAACTAGATTCACTTGTAATTGCAGAAATAAATACTAGTGTCGATAAAATTTATACTATTGATAATTTATACTACATACACATTTACTAGCTCTAATATATTAATAAAAAATAAAAGTGTGGATGATTCATTGTATGAATGAGTAGAGTTAATGTCACACTTGCTCCTCACCATATTATGTTTTTTTTTAATTATTATTAAGAGAAAACAGTCGTCTGTAATACCAGAGAACCTACAACTCTGATGGAGCTTTCTTTTAGAGAGTTTTTTTTAGACATAACAACGTGTTGTTAATTGTCTGTTGGTGATCTTAACTATTACTAGTTACACAAGTCACCGACTTAATAACCAGTATTTACCTTACAATTCAGGAAATCAGAGTAAACCTGGATCAAGACGATCGATCGGGATTTTTTATTATTATTATTCCTGATCTCCCAGTCGTAATAACCGATCAAAATCAATTAAAAAATTCTTGACTTGAGTTGGATTTGAACCCAGGACCACAGTATTTGTAGCCACTCTTCTTATCCCCTGAGCTATTACGCTGGTATGCGATGGTTCTGCGATATAAGTAATCACAGCCATTTGTAGTAAATATTCTCGATTTAAGTATAATTTACTATTTAGTTATATTTTGTATGCGCAGTGAGTGAACGAATTAGGAAGTATTCCGGGAATAGTTTTTCCCAAGATGAAGAAATCGCCCCCTGGAGGTTCATTTCGATTTCTGGGTAGTAAAAATCGACGGGCAACTTTTCAAATTAAACGGCCTTCGCACAGACTTCGAACAATTTCAAAAGCGTTAAAGTTTATGGTAATTATCGGGCCGAGAAGTTTGCGTTGAAAATCGGACAGGAGGTGATTTTCGTGCACTTTTCAACAACTCCTCAACACTTTAAACAAATGGCCGCCATCTGTCCGCCCATTGTTATTGAGCTTTCGCCCATTATTAGCAGCCAATTAAATGATTTATATTTTACAAACTTGTTCCCTCTGTATTGTGTTTTATTGACAGCTTGTCTGGGAAACTTGGCGAGGGATAATATTCTGGATATCGATTCTTATACTACGCAATGCCGGTGATCTATTTATAAAGATAATACGATTTCTTCAAAGGCATCACTACAAACTCGACAATTTAAAACTGTGCATATATAACTCAGTATTCATATAGTGTCTTATTAATAACACGTAAATCGATACACAAGTTTCTATACCCACATATGTTATATTTTATAGTAATTAATTTGATCGAAAAGTTTATCTGTATGGGAAAAAGCTTACCCAAGGGACAGATTTATGGAGTTTGAACAAAAAAGTGAGTTTTGTTAGTTTATAAATGCATACGAGATACAGCCTCTTTGCTGCACTACGTTTTAAAATAAATTGCAGTGCTTTTACCAAACAACATTTTATTTAGAAGAAAAAAAAACGATAACTTTGTATAACATGACATCGAACATGGATTTTTTTTATAATAAATGGTGGTGTTTTTGCGTTAATTAGTAATAAAAATATTCCTTTGCAATCTCCATTTTATTCAGCACTTTTTACTTACGTTTTTGCATCTTCTAATTATAAATATCAACAGCAGTGGCGGCTCGTGAATTTGTACTCGGAGGGTTGGAGAGAATATTCTATCTATATACAGGGTGGACTTGAAATAACTGAGAATATTTTAGGGGGTGGTAGAATATCGTAAAAATAAACTAAAAAAAATATTATATATTGAAAAAATATTTTTTTAATTAATTAATAATATTAATTACGTATAACAGTCACTACTGAGTACTTCATAGAAACAGCTGATTCCAAGATGATGATTACAAAAGTACTATTAATATTATTAATTATTTTTTAATTAATAAAAATTTGTTTTTTTTTTAATATTTCAATTATTATTACGATTCCCTACCACCCCCAAAAATATTCTCAATTATTTCAAGTCCACCCTGTATATAGATACACCCTGTGTATACAAAAACTACGAAATTTACAGTAGTGATATTATATTATAAATGTGTTTTTAACACAATTTATCGTGACATAACAGTGTTTGTGATAATCCGATGAATTTCCATGTCAAAATATCAAATTATGGTTAAGATAACATCTCTGTTGAAAACATACACTGTTCAATTTCATTCTATAATGTATTATTCAAATCTTCGATTCAGTTCAGAGCGCAACGACACTTTCAAACTTTAAATCTATGTTTAATGGGAAAATTAATAATTCAAAATGGCATCCCCTAAGGGTGCATTCGTAATGTCGACTAGACGTCACGTTTTTACATCCCAATCAAATTAAGAAACTCATTTCTGCCATGTTTTAAAAGATTCTGCTTGAATAATCTGGATGTCATCCAGCACATTGTATCATAACTACACGTATTTTTATAAATCGTTAGTTATTTTTGCTAATTTCATTATATGCGTAGTTGATTTCTTTAGTCTGCTAACTAAGTAACTTTCTTCAGGGATATGAAAATTTATTTATATTTATATTGAACTTCATTCATTTATTTTAACTTATGTATATTCTTTTTTAACACCCATTACAATATTTAATTACTATTTTTTTAGTTACATATAAAATTTTCAATATTTTAACTTGGACCTTTGGATTTGCCGATAAGAATGCCACACAAGTGGATGTAAAAATATCAAGATGGTCAACCAAGCAGACAAATCTGAGTGAGACAATTAGTGATGCCTCTGCCAAACCCATCTGCTTGGTCCGCAATATTGATATTTATCATCCACTTGTCCGGCCTTCTAATATCGGTGGTATTGATGCGGTCAAATCATAAGTATATTAAAATATTTCAAAACCGATGATTTTTTTATATCTGTTTTGAAAATAATATTGATAATATCAGCATTTTACTTGTCAATTCTGACTTATATATTATAATATTTTTTATTTAAGAAAAAAAATTGATTGAATGTAAAAAAAATGTATGAGTTTACAATAGCGATTAGCATATAAAATTTAATATACCATACTTCTTAATATACTATATTATTATGTATTTCATTTTACGGCAGAAATAATAAGCGTGTGCTGAAATATTCTTATTATAAAAGATATGATATATTATTTGTGAAGTTTAATAAGGCCGAAAGTCGTAACTCAGCTGAAACTATTCACATGAATGCGAATATTTGAAAAAGTTTCATGGCGAAGTGTAAGTAAAAATAAGTAGACGAGAGCTGCTTTTCACAAAACTTACACCGAACATTGCTATCTTTCTTGAATAATATATTTCTTAATCAATTTTTTTTAATAAAATATATTTATGTCAAGTCTGAAGAATAATTTAGCCGACCAACACTCGTTTGTTTGTCTGTTACAAAACCAATTTGAAACAAATAGCGAACCCTAAAGTTTCGGGTCTCTCGTCAAACACACATGAGTGCTGCAAGTTTACATATTCCTACAATTTATCTAAACACATTTGTTTTCACTATTAATAACCTCGACAAACAACAATTCATAATAAGAAAATTTGACTTTCATCGTCAGAACTCTTCATCTGGAGTTTGGCTGATGTCAAGAACAGAAAATCAAAGTAAAGTTGGATAATTATTGTGGTTTCGGAACAAAGGACCTCGATCATCCATATTTAACAAAAGCCCAATTATACATTATATTATTTAACATAGATATTTTTAATAAAATTTATTTAAGAGTGGAAAAAACTCGTAATGAAGTTGACTAGTTTCATATAAAGTCCCATGTCCCCAAAGTTAAAAAACTTTTCGACAAATCAAATTTAAAGTCACATAAGATACTCGAAAAAACGGAAGCTAATTAAAGTTCTTCATCACTAAGTTTTATCCTAAATTCAAATTTTCACAATGACAGTGGCTTATTATTATTACCATGGGTAAATTAATATGACTGTCATTAACAGGTGACTCAAATCGTAAAATTAGCTATAAATTCAGAAGGTATTTTAACTAGACCTTAGGGCCGTGTTCAATATGAGAGTGTGTGCGTGTACACCAATAATAACAAGCTCGTCTATTCTTACACACACCAACGAGCATGACTCACTAACACACTATTATATTTAATACGGCCCTTAGCTCCTTTAAAAATATTTAAATAAAACACCCATCAGCTTAAAAAAAAATAGATAAAAGATATGGAGAGAATTTTCTCTTATGATCGAGGAATAATTTAACAAACCAAACTCCAATTACATCCAGGAAGTGTTTTTACTTATTGAATGAAAATTAATACATCTGTCCCGTTCTAAAAAACATGTCACAAAATATATTATTTCCGATAAGTGCTGCGACAGAGAAGAAATTATAAACAAACACTTCTGTATAATTGCATCCCTCTGTTTTTTTAGAACGGGACAGAATCATATGTGGAAAGAGGGTAATAATTCAGGATTAAAAAAAATCATTTACTTAGATTGTTATTACAATTTATTACGAATACAAACTTTTTTTAAATCGGGGTATAAATGATTGGGTGTAAATTATGATGTATTAAATGGAGCCTGTGTGTGTGTGTGTGCATATAATTTAGGGAATGATTACTAAAACACTATGTTAATTGAGCAAACAAAATAACACAATTGTAAGAACATATGGAGCGACTATGTTAGTTTGAAAAAGAGAAACACTTGTACAAATACTTGTATGCAATTCGGCAGTGTTGTTTTGTGAATAAGTTCAGCCTGACCTTCGGGCATTGGATTGTACTTGTTTTTAAGATTGTATGGTCCAAAAGTCTTAAAATTATATCCGTTGGAATCTCTTAAAATATTATTAATCATTAAGGGACAGTTACAATATCTCTATACAATAAAACGAAGCAATCAACCACAAAACATTACACTCGTTAGAAATATTTAAGTAAACATACACATAGTTTCATTAGCAATCATCGCTAAATGCAAGTCAATTGAAAGATTCAAGTTCGTTTAAGAATTTGGAATGCCGGCCGTGACTTGACATCACACAACATTTCACCTTATAAAAAAGAATATTAGTCAATTAAGATAAAAGTATTTCTAATTTACATATTAATTTCATTACATTAATAATCTCAAAAATTATGCGTACCGTTCTAAATCAAAATGTAAGTAAGATTTAGATTGTGTAAGTGCCATCTTTGGTTTTATCATGTCTGTATCGATTGTCAAACAAAAATAGACAATTTTACAAAAATAGGAAAAATACTCTGACCTTAACTAATGAAATTATCAAGAGAGAGCGGCATATTGGGGAAAAAATTTAAGATTTATAATAAACCTTTTAATTAGGACTAAGAATTATTATAAAGCAGTTAAGCACCATTAATTTGACCACTAGATTGATTTTTATGACATTATCAATTTTAATTTAGCGTTCACATATTTATTTATATGAATACAGGAAATAAGTATATGAAATTGATTTATGAAATAAATTCTATTCAAATATTCCTCACATGCCTGGTGTGAAATTATTCAATTCTTGTATGAACATGGCCCCTAAATATCGGCCCCGGTGATATTATAATCAATTCAACAATCCTTAAAATTTGCTAAAATTATTAACACTCGCATCGCATATGAAGCTTTACATAGTTTTTACACATAAAGAAAATTTAACAGCAAAATCCAACATTCGATAGATCTTCTATTATCTGATTTCTGATAAATACATACAATATTGCAAGAGCTGAAGGATAATGATAAAACATTCATTGCACAATATTAAAATAATACATAGTAATTTAAAGGCACTGACAATAATTCTTTCCTCAATTTTCTAGTGCGAATAATGAAATCATGCAAGCGACACAATATTATTTATATAAAAATAGATATATATATATATATATATATGTATAGGTTTGAGAAAAAAACATATGGCTAAAAATTCCTCTCACGAAATAATATTGCTTTAATAATCTAAATACAACTTTGCTTAAAAGATATGTTTTCGGTATTTTTTTTTAAAATCACAAAAATTACACAATGGAACTATCAGTAAACATTTTGAAATATTAAGCTAACCAATTCCTTCTACGTAATATAGTCTTCCACAACATTTTAATAATAATAAAAGTCTTCAAACTTTAAAAATGAATACTGCAAATATATGTATGTATCACCTAAGCTCACATTACATTATTTATAGTCTAAGTTATATTGAAATTAGGAATAATAAAATATAAGAGTTAGTCGATTTAAATTGGTAACACTATTATGAAATACACAAAAATGAAGATGAATGTCGTATAAAAAAAAACTGATAATATAAAATAAAAAAAGATTACAACCATGTTTTGGTAACAGATAAAATACCTTTTATCACATTAATTCCAAAGTTTGGATCTTAAAGTATATAAGTCTTGAAAAATGACTGTAAAATTATAAAAAGAAAAAACAAAAACTGAAAAGTCTGATTTAAATCACAATGAGAATGTTAATTTTTTTACATTGACCAACACTACTATAGCGTTATTTTAAAAAATAAATGCTTATTCATTGTATATATTTAAAATTATATATAACACGATTTAAAAAAAAAAATGGCAATGTTGATTAGTATTAAAACAAAATAATGTTTTTTTTGTTATGAGCATGCTTGCACTTCACTGAAGTGCCAAAAAATTAATCTATAAAAAAAATATACATTCGTTAAACAATATCGAGGAAGCAAAATATTCAAAAATAAACCATATGTCACTCACATATTTTCAAGAGGACATTATCTTATTATTCGACTCACAGATTGAAAATGCGTCGATTTTTACCCAAATTGTTTATTGGGGCAAAATAGGTGGTTCGCCGACACCATCAGCCAAATTATAAACAGCCAATGCAACCTCCGCTGCCAATCGGTCGGTATCCTACAAATATTAAATTTAAAAAATTAAATAATCAGTTTAAAATAAATGTCTTTATATATCATCACCTCTTTTGTAGATGTTTCCGCATATACTCTCACAATATCTTCTGTACCGGAAGGTCTGACAAAGGCTCTAGCTTTTGAATATTTAAATACGAGAGAATCGATTTTCTCCTGTAATCCTTCAGGAGACGTACACTTTCTTTCAGCATCAGCAGTTTGAATAACATTTCGGTCCTATATAAAATAAATAATATTATTGTTTAAATAGGTGAAAATAAAATGACACTATTGGAAATATAAAATTAATTACCTTGACTGAGACTTTCAATTGACGACACGGTAAATCCTTGTACGCCCTGAGCCATTGATGGACATCCCATCCATAGCTATGAAGCACAGTTTCCACGAGTAACATATCAGATATTGCATCTCCTACAGTCTCATTAGTCAAATCAATCACAGCCAACATTTGGAACGCAGCCAATTTTTGTTCGGGATTGAGTCTAATGGATTTTAAAATAATACAATAGATAAAAAGAACAGGATAAAAATATACTATGGAAGGAACAAAACCAACGTTGTATCCAAAGAAGCAGCTTTAATCATATCTTTGGCTTTCTTACTGTAGATGATGGTTCCGTGGCCGTTTGCTTCAAAATACACTCCAATATCATACTCTAGAGCAGCATGATGAAGATGTTTCACACCAGTTTTTACACAAGTTACCGGCACACACTGCAAATATTATTTAATTTATCAAAATGTGGTTTATATGATTATTTACATATATTTTAAAATCAATTTACCAAATGCTCAGATATATATTCTGTGGATGCTCCGTTAGCATATGCGGTTTGAACTAATCCCACTTTAAGATCGGTTAATTCACACTTCTTAATTAAACCCATTAGATAACCAGCGAGAAGGGTAGCTATCCTATCACCGTCCAATAAATGGAAAGTCTCACTAAAAATAAACATTGATTTAAATATTTTTTTTAATAAATAATATAAAATAAATTACCTATTGTCGAGGAAGTAGTACACAATTCTATCTGCATCACCATCAAACGATGCTACTCTCTGGTTCAATTTTCTCGGCACATCAACGGGAGGACACTGCTGTACTTTTACATGATCAGCTCCGCACTACATTCAAAATTTATTTTAAAAAAATATATTATTCCTACCACGTATAGTATATTAGTATTAACTCACATTTAAATTAAGCTTCCCTCCATTGCCACCAACATTGAAAGCCTCAATTTCCAAAAGGTCGCCCAACCTTTTCTTTAGGAATTTCATCTTTTTGCCACCAACCCCGTTGGCCCCATCCAAATACAATAATGGTTTGTAATGACCATTGGATGTGTCATTGTTTCTAAGAATTTTAAAAGCTCGTGTCAACTTGTCGTAATAACCTTCTTCAGTTGGCAAACCATATTCGCCATTAGTGTTTTTACAACACACAAAGAAATGCAGCATTGGAGTAGTAACAATGCCGAAGTCTCTCGGAGTACCCTGAAGGGCTAAAATTCCATCTACGGCGGCTTTCAACAAACCGGGGCTGGTATATCTAATACAAAAAATTTAATATATGAATAAAAATCAATAGACTAATTTATAGTTTTGAACTTTACCTGGAATCCATTCCAATGAAAACATTAGCTTTGAGACGCATATCAATGTCATAGGTTTTCACTATATCTGCAACTGCTGCTTCCAGTTCATTGTCACTAATTGAATAAAATTATTAATAAAAAAAAAACTTATCCTGTTAAAGTAATTGAAATATCAGCCTACCTGATATTAGCCAATTTGGTAGCAATTCCTTCCCAACTCATCTCCAACATTTCCCCGTTAGGATCAATGAGTTTAACCCCATTGTCAGGTTCTAGGTTGTGAGATGCTGTTATCATCACACCAATGACAGCTCCTAAGACATAAAAGTATATTAAAAAAACCTTATATATTACATAATGAATAAATAACAAAAAAAATGTGGATATTGATCTTAAGAGAAAAAAATCAGTTAATGTTTTTTATTACGTTGGTGATAAGAAAAACTTCATGAATAGACATTTTACGATCAAGATGAATTTATTTATATTTTGAATAAACAACACAATTTCTTATCAATTATCTTGATAAATATATTACAGTAAATAGCATGAACCTTATGATAAGATAAAAAAAATACAAACCATTTTTCACTCTGGACCTCAAAGCAGCTAATAGACCCATTCTGTACAGGACGTGGTCCAATAGCATAGCCCTTTAAAATTAAATTAAATTATTTTTATGATTCTCAATATCACTTTACATGACTAAATAAATATTTTATGACAGTGAACATTATTATTTCAAGGTTTTTTTTTCAATAGATAAACAAATAATTATTTTCACAATTCAATGCCATGTTATTATTCCAGTTGCTTGCTTATATAATGTGATTTTCATTTTCAACACTCGACTGCCCAAACAGGTATTTAAAAGTGAAAGGGAATGTGAACAACAATTCGATTCAGCCACAAACTTTCAACGTTGATAAAAAAATATATATTATTTATTTAAAACAATGAAATTTGAGACATTAAAAGACACATGGGCCGAAAATTTTACTCAAGTTACAATTTTTCTATATCAAATACACACAAAATTTAGCTAGAACAGACTAATGCTTTCTTTCTACATCAAATAATTAAATTATTTTATTTTAATAGATCCAATATCTAATAATTTATTCAGAGCAAATTGTATTAATGTATTTTTAAATATTTCTAATCGAAAGCAGTAATTCCTGTTCAATTTTTTTTTAAATAATGGGAATTGCTTTCATTTGATCAAAAATATTATATTTGTATTTTATTTTAATTATTATAAGCTATTGAGAATTATTATATATCAAATGTATAATATTTAAAATTGATTTATAATAGATTCTATTAAGAAGTATAATATATGGGTGCTATTTTGATTGATATTTTCATTGTAGTAAATAGTTGTTTGATAGAATCTATTAATGGTGGGTATAGGGGTTCATGACCTGCAACGTCAGATTATGAGTAATACGCTATTTAAATGAATGGGAGTGGCAAATGGCAACACTAGTGTAATACTAGGATAGAGAAAAGCGCTTATTGATATGAATGAGTCATGCAGGATATCAGGAGACCAGAAGAGGGAAGAGGAACAGGATAGCAGAATAGCAGAATAGCAGAATAGTATATGTGGCTACTGACTTGTCCCTGAAGCCGGCCGTGCCATAAGTGACGGCGGTGCTGTGGTTCCTGGGGTGCATCTCTCTGGCAAAGGCGTATACTGTTCTGAAGGACAGGGGCGGCGAGCTGGTGGGACTTGTAGTGGTTGTAGTGGTTGTAGTGGTAGCACTGCTGCTGCTGCTGATACTAGTGGCCGTAATGGTTGTAGTGGCTCCACTGTTATCATTGTTCCGCTGCTGTTGCCCCCCTTTCCCCAGGGCAGTCATTCTCCCTCTTTACTCTTCACTCCTCGCTTCACTTCGTCTTCGCGAATGTGTACGAGACTGACACTCGGTGTTGCCAACGCCCAAACTTGCTATTTCTGTAGGCTACATCACAAGTACATAATAAAAAATGCACAACCAGAAACGTATTAGATTCTAGTTATTCAGAAATTATACTATTTATAATACAATTTTCCAATAATTGAAATAAAAATATAATATAAACCTACTAATCAACAAAGAAATCTTTTTTTCTACTTCCTTATTTTAAAAAAGCTTGACATATACCAAACTGTATCTTCACAAGCTTTTTCTTTGTCAGGCAAGTCTTTTAGATATTTAAATAAAAATTAAATAGTGGAATTTTTCATTGTGATTGAAATTTTTAATATAGTTGGGAAATGGATGAATAGAAACATTTTGTATGATTAAGCCATTTTCATTTATTTTTCATAAGAATCTAGTTTGCCATTGTAAAACTGTTGTTGAAATAACATAAAATTGAATAAACTGGGTTATTTTTTTTGTACAAAAAAAATCAAAACTATCAATATGTAATGCATTCTACTACACAATAGTAATTTAGTAAATTCACATTAATAATTATGTAAATTAACTTTTCTGCACCATTTAAAATCTGTTTATTAAAAGAAACCTAAAGCACATATAATTATAATGCACCATATAATATTAAAAAAAGCACTGATGAACATTTTCAATTACTTCTAGAGCTTTAAAGTCTAGACCCAGAATAAATTAGAACATAAATATAAACATCAAATATATTAATATGTATCTTTAAAACATAAAAATAATTAAAAACAACACATAAATAAAAACTGGTAAAAATTATGAACTGTGCTCGTAGATAAATAAATGAATATCTAACATTTTCTTTGAAAATTATATAAAAGCAAGTAAAACTGTTGTCAGACCAGAAAGGTTTGTATCAAATATCTATTTCCACACATTTAAATGCAACTCTTATCCAAGGATGTACTGCAAGAATGGCACTAAATAAGTTTGACAGAAGATGTTTATTTTATTCTTTCAAATTTCATTATATACATGGCAAAGGTTTGATGGAAGAAGGAAAATCTTTATAGATGAATGTTTGAAATACTATTTAAATGCAATTTTAGGCACAATAAGGCTTTAACAATTTATAAATTCTGTATTCTCTATGTGAGACACGAAAAACAAGTCCGATATTACTGATTAAAAGAAAAGTATACACCAACCGCAATGGTGGATTATGTATTACTTAATATTTTACTTGGTATATTAAGATTACCTCATTTTATCAGCAATATCTGGACACATAGACGATGAGCTCTTTAGATACTACACATTGAGATGATTCAAGCATGAGGTATAAAGTATTTCTAGTCACAATATTCAAAGGCGAACCACAAATTACCTTTAAAATATGTACACGCATATTTATTGTTTCTTACAATTTCATTTTCAATCTATAATTATCAGGCACACCATTCCGCATTATTCTTATCATTTAAATTTCAATATAACATTATGAAATCGCAAATAAATGTTATTTTGAAAGAATTTTTTACAAAGAGTAAAACAGTATTAGTCACCTATGTGTAGAATGTTTGTCAGATCACACTATGTTTTCATATAATGCAAAAGCATTTTATTAGTCAAAATGAATGTCGTGACAGGGTGACCATCAATGATTTTATTTTCATTAACCTTTGCCACGTGATTGATTTTGATCAATAAATTGCCTTTGCATTAAATCAATCTATACAAGGATGACATGATAGAGAATATGTATAATATACTCGCACTGATCAAATATGTAAGCACATTTGGCATTAATTTAAAAAGCTATCTAAGGCAGGAGAGCTTAGAGAAGAGTTTTCTTTTGTGAAACTTTGTGTCTGATGTTTGGTGCTTGCTTGCTGATCATTCAATATACATATACGCATGTATTAAAAAGCTGGTAATCCTACGTACACATGAAATTCAAATTAAATATGTATATTTAAAATCGCAAATATTAATAACATTTCATATGTATTAGGAAGGGGACAATGTGACAAAATATATTATGTATGTGTGACAGTTGAAAGATTAAAATAATCTTCAAATTATAATAACAAATTAAATTATGCATCTATTTTGGATGTTGTGTCATAAACGTTTGTGAGTGTACTGAGCGCTCAGTACTGAGTTTGTGTCTATCTTAGAAAAGACGAGCTCTGCGTTTGATTTCATTGCGTCTCCACTGTGGCATTCGATAAAAGTCCACACGATTGCATTGCAGTATTGCTTCGAATTCAGCATCTGATAAGTGACGCTAAAAAGAAATATAAATATGTAATGCTAATTTATGAATACATATACTATGAATTATAGATTTTACCTCCAAATTGAGCCTGTCAACATCATGAGGCAAGCGATAATTAGAGATGAGCAGTAGATGGTAGGGATATATTTTTGCAGGCTCATGCACCAGATGAGAATGAGCCATATTTGGCAGCGATCGTCGGACTCCACCTGTGCTGACACTGGAGCGATAGTGACTAGCAACACCTCCTGTTCCGGTACGCAGCACACCCACAAACGTCGAAGAAACAGGCAACTCAGCAGCAGTCTAAATATTAAACATAAGATTTTAAAAAATGGACACTCCAACTTTACAAATTACTACATATTTACAAAAATATTTAAAGTATGATCGCAAATCAAATATATAAATATATTATTTTGGTTCAAATATGAAAAATGAAATTGCTCAAACATTATTTTTAGTGCATCATGAAATGATAAATTGACTTAATATTTTACAGCTGAAAATGATGAAAATAATGTACATAAATTAGGTGATTGAAAAAAAAAATTAATATCTAAGACATATTTAAATAAATTAAAGGAAGCATTTAATTTGACTCGTGAAGTAAGGATGTGTAGTTGTTATATTTAAAAAGCCACACATTTAACTATTAGTATTAAGATGAATGAGTATGTTTAGTTAAAGTTATGGTGTTGATTAATTTCAATTATGATGTATAGTTTATAATAATTAGTCACAAAGCTTTATTTTATGAATAAAAGTCAAACTTTTTAAGGATTTTCAATCATTTGAAGAGAGAAAATAGCTTACCATAGCACTGCGGTCCACATCAGTAATAGATCCAGCGGAAACTGTTCCAGAGATTGCAAAAAGTAAAGCAAAAATATGTAATAAAAAATTATGTACATAAATAATAAATTTGTTTTTTTTTATATACAGTGACTTTTTTAAATTCTTTCTGTTTTTTTTTAATATGTAATTTTGCCGATGGCATTTGAATTCATAGATTGTAATATGCTGGAAAGAATGTGTTATTTCAATACTGTATTTTTATATGAATAAAATTGTAGATGTACCTAGAGAGCTGTTAGCAAATTTACTTATTATAACAAAAGATATACAAATATACAATTATTTACAGTGTATTACTGAAAATCGATGAAAATAATTAGTTTAAATTACTATTGAATTATATAGACAATTTCAATTTAATCAAATACCAACTTTCTTATCATACGATAATCAGTGTTATGTTATTGCATTTTAGTACCTTAAATGTTAATTTTTTTCTAGTAAAACCTATTGAAAATTTACTTACTGTCTGATTTTCCACTACTGAATTCAGTACTGTGTGTTTTGTCCCCAAGACCGCTGAATGAGAAGTCACCCTAAAAATACAATTCATATATTATTATTTGTAATATAAAATATTCTTCATACATAAAATTATTCGAGTAACTAGCATAAAGGGAATCTAGGCTTTGATATTATTGAGGCCAATGATACTTCATATGAATTTGGAATGCATTATACTCCCAACTAAAATACATAAGTTAAAAAATAAACACTAGGCCTTCAAGCAATAAATTTAACAATAAAAACATAATGATAATATATGTATGTAAAATTTATCAGTGCAGAGTATACTTAGTCATGGAATTCTTCAACTTACAGCAGTGCTGGATGAAAATGTATGCGATCTTGCCCCCAAACCATACCCTGGCTTAGGTACTTGTCTCAATGATGAAACAACTGTGAAATATATCAAAAAAACAATAGGACGATTGACCAAATGTTGAGCATAATGTTCATAACCCATAAGGTTATTGCTCCCGTCTAGAATTTTGAAATGCTTGTTCATGTGACCGGTGGGTGTTTTAAATTCATCATAAATCCTCCTATATTTTCACATGTTTAAAAATGCAAAAAAGCATGCATGATAACATCATTCCTATACTGTGTTATATCCCTAGGAAACTACTATTAAAAGTAAATATGTTAGTAAGTGAATATTTTAAATTAAGACAAACAAAATCATGCTCAATATTTTTTTTTATATACATATGTACTTTTTCCATAATCTAGCTCTAGAAATATTCATTCGATTTGGAGAATGTATTCCAATGAAAATTCTTTAATAAGATAAAATGGGATAAAACACAATAGAGTAATGAAGTCAATTGTACAGCAACATTGAAAAGCAAACAAAAGCTGATGAACTCACATTACAGTTACCGCTGCCATTTGTCCTGATAGTTGCGGGGAGTGTTGAGGACTTGAGAGAGTAGCCGGGCCGTGGAGCACCGTGCAACACTATTAATAATTACAACACAATAATCACAAAATAACCTTAACTAAACACAAAACAAACAAATAATTCAATGTAATGTAATCATGAAAAGATAATTTAATCCTGAATCCTATATTTTTATCTCTCAGTCGTAACGTAAAATTATATTTCATGTACTTTTAAAAAATTAACTATTGTTATTTGAAAAATGCATGTTTTTTCGCATGAAATTACTTTAAAAATTATGTACATTATATGTGCATAAATCAAAATTAAAATAAAAAAAAATTATGGGGAAAAAATTTACAAATACATACATATGTTGGAATGATATTAAATAACACACAACACAAAAAAATCAAACAACTAACTACTCAAACCAAACTAAAAATGATTTTTAAAATGAAGCGCAACATTAGTCTTCTTCAAACCATAGTATAAACTTAAAAGCATATTATAAAAATTGCAAATTTTATAACTAGAAATTTGTTATTATTAGCAAATCAAATAAAATTTCTATGAAATCATGCATCTCTCACCTTTTCCTACATAATATAAATTATAATCTTTTCCAAAAATTTACTGTAATATTAAACTTTTGAAAACTACAGGAGGCTCTTCTTATTTAGAAGAGATTGTATAAAATGGGCACCATTGAAAAACCAGTCATTAAAAAAACTTTTCAAAATCTGACGCAAGCTAAATGCAAATACATAGTTAAATTAAAAAATTTGCACTAAAAACATTATTATTATTGGATATAATACCTAACATATCACATGGATGAGGAAAATATTTAATTATTTTTTTTTTTGATAATTTGTATCAGTTTCAAAATATATTTCGAAAACTTATAAATCAAAACATACCATTATAACTGGGAATTTGCCCCACTGAACGTCCTACGCTGCCACGGTAACTACTTGATCTATCCATTGTGAGAGAATAATCTTCATCGTCAAAGAGTCTAGGATGATCAAGATTCCGACTAGGAGATGCTCCAACCGGTGATTCGTATCTAAGTCGATTAACAGGTTCTTTACTAGCGGATGGTGTTCTATAAGTGTTAATAAAGAAAGTTTAGACATATTCTTATAATCATAAAAAAAATCTGAATTGTGTATTTATATTTACCTGCTGGCATTTCTAGGATCTAAATTATCTCTTTTCCATTGCTTAATTTTTTCTCTGTTTTGTACATTTTTGAGGAAAACTTTTGCAATACCTGATTCAATTTTAGAAAGTTCTCGTTCTTCTTTTTGAAGTTGAGGATCAGTTACATCTATAAAAAAATAATGAACTTAGTATATAATAAATCAATTTTACACATGTATATGCATTAAAAAATATATCTTACGTTGTTTTCCATTCACTTTACCATTGGTGGTACCATTTTCTTCTTCATCGGATATTGGAACTCCTTTGTAAGAATCAGACCAACGACGTCGACGTTCTAATAATAAATAATAAAAAGAAATAATCCAATGCTGGGAAAAAATTAGAAAAGATATGTACATACCTGGATCAGAGTAAGGATATGGTGGAGCAGGAAAATCATCTCTTTCTATCTTTGGTTTGTAGCCTGGGGGAGGTTTACTGGCAGCCGGATAGTGTGCTAACTCTATTGGTTCCTAAATGGGAAAAAACATTATAAAAAATTTTACATAAATTGGTTTTAAATATGTATTAATCTTACTTCATTATTCATTGCCGGTGACTTAGGTCGGGGAGTTTCACTTCTCATTGAATCAATTAACACATGCATTCCTGGACGATGAGAATTTTTGGAGCTACTTCGGGAATACAGAGTTCCACCGCGAGAAGAATTAGAAGCTAAAAATGAAAACAAAAATAAATATGGATGTAATGGAAAGATATCAAAATATTTCTTTGTCAACTAACAGTGTGGTCTATGGAAGTGAGGGCTAGTGGGTGGACGATCACAGGGTCCAATTGGTCGCCTTAAGTAACCCTGAGATGGTTGTTCAGTCAAATAACTGTAAGTGAGAATTCGGTGAGGGGCACTACTTTCTGAGTGACCCTTGCCATACTCACGAAGCATCAAACCTGGTGAACCAACTCTACTCCAATAACTGCCATAGTGCTGTAAATTATACTCGGATGAGTGAAACATGACACTCTATCACATTCAGACATATTGAACACTTATCAATTGAAAAGATAACAAAATTGATAATAGTATTAAAATGTTAGATACTAAACAGCAAATTAAAAAAAACATGTGTAACATGTCATGCTTCATTAGATATAAATTTTAAAGAAAAAATAATAAACAAGTTGGCAAACCTTTCTATTAACACTATTATAAGGACTGTATATTGAGCCATTCAGACTGGGCGTGCGAGATCTCAAGGAAAACTGCAAAGTGTTATAACCAAGAAAAAAAAACAAAAATGAAAAACTCACAACACAAAAACAAAGGCCCACAAACACACTTGATGCACAAATATATTTATAAAAGTACATTTTGTGTGAATGTGGAATAACAGTGATGCATTTTATGTATATGCATGCTGAAATACTCTTCTGAAAAGAAAAGTTGTGCAAAAATTTATTTATAAATTATATTGTTGTTAGCAAATTGATAAATTAAATGATAATTTCAGCTGAACTATTCCAATAAATAATAAGTGTATTTACAAAATATTTGAAATCAAAATGTTACTGTTTACAAACAAAATCACACAAAAGCACTTTCTAACATCAAAATTAATATTACTAAGCGTCAAAGAATATTTTTAAAAAATGTGTTGATATTGAACCTGCAAATCACTAGCACCAACACTAGAGGCTCGATCAACTTCTGAATCAGTAGCGTGTCCATTGGAGGGGGGTATGCTTTCCAGACCCGGTCCAGGACCACAACGAGGATGCCAAATAGCACCACCTAAATTAAATTTAATCAAAAATAATTTTATAAAACGTTGCATAAACAACAAATGTTAATAAAATACTACTGTACCTTGTAAAAACATCTCTTCTCCGTCACCGAAAGGATCACCACATTTGGTGCAACGTGCACAAGTTGGATGGAAATGATGATTATCACCCGCCTGAGATTTTTTTTATCCATTATTGCATATAAAGAAATTATTTTATTTTATTATCTACCTGTAAAACTTTTCCAGATATAAACCTTTGACAATAAGCACATCTCACACCATAGAGTCGCTGGTAATCTTTTTCACAGTATGGAATACCATCTCTTCCCATGTATTCACCGTGTAATACACAACCACATTCACGGCAAGCAAAGCACCACATATGCCATTGCCTACAAATAAATTTATATATAATTAATATTTTGTTTTATTTATTTTGAATTTTTTATCCTCACCTATCCAAGGCAACCAATGCCTGACCTTCAGATAACTCTAAGCTGCATCCTGCGCATTCTGAAAATACATAGCAAATAAATGACATGTTTTTAAAATAAAATTGAAAACAAAATTACCATTAGGATTGTTACTGGTTGTGGGACTAGCTGTCTGATCTCTGACAATTTCTTTTATTGGAACTACTACACATTTTTGACATAAAACTTCCTTTCCAGTATATGTTACTTTTTCACCTGATGGGAATGGTTGCCTAAAAAAAATCAATTAACAGATAATAAATCATACTCATTGTATTAGACGATTTTCTCTTAAGATTATGATACTTTTGTTATGTGGGGTTGATTAAGTATCGTGTTGTAAGAGCATAATTCAATTGAAGACAATGATTATTCATTATCTTAAATGATACAAGGGCCGCTTGACCAATTGTCTCAAGTAGGTATGTATATCTCGTTGATTATGTACCTCAGTATTATATATATAAACATAATTTACAAATATTGTGCTTTAATTTACCTGCACCGTGCGCATGTGAAGCACTTTTGATGATAAGTATTGCCCAAAGCAGAAACCACTTCTCCTTCTACATAATTGTTGCAGGCAGCACAACGGGTTCCAAATAACTTTTGGTAATCCTGAAAAATTAAAAAATGATGTAGAACAATAGTGATGGACGTGTATTAAAATAAGACAAATTTATATTTACTTGAGGACAGTAGTATACGCTGTCTTTGCAAAAGAAGCCACCATGAGCAAGTGAATTTCCACAAGTCTTGCATACAAAACAAGACATATGGAAATACTTGTCCGTAACACGCAACACCTCTCCAGAACATTTTTTGTTGCAAGCCTGGCAAAATGTTTTACCTAAAAATAAATAAAACAATTAGTCCTCAAAGTAATTATAAACAATATATTGCAAGTGTGCTAAGAAATGAAATGAGCACAGGGACACTGTTCACAATCAACTTATTATTCATACTCCACACTCCATATTGACGTTTTTCGCTTATCATAAATACATAATTTTACCAATAAAATTGTTCCATATTGTTTTGAACTGTTAATGATCTACTGAACTTGTATAAAGTATCTTAAACGGCCGTATTCAATAGTGTAATGAGTGTGTTAGTGAGTCATTCTATAGCTGATAGTAATAGAATAGAGCTTAGTAGTATTGGTGTATACGCATATGCACCGCACGCACACACTCTCATCACACTATTATATTGAATACAGTCAAAATTTTCAGATTTCCCCTTGACTGTGAATAAGCCTGTTTATAGGTGGGCCAGTAATATTATGGTGCAAGTGGGTTTGGCGAGAAAATTGCGGGGGTCGCGTGCGTGATTGCGATCAATTAGGTGCTAAGTCGTGTTTACCGACGACTCGCAATGAAAGCTTGCCTCGTTGTTGGTAGATAACCGGTCATTATCATCATCAGAATGGCTAGACAAGGCCCAAGGCATACAAATAGATAGGTCCAGTGTGAAAATTTACCGCTCTTGTCGAACAAGACACGACCGTTTCAGCCTTGTACCGTTAAAGACAAGTGTTTTCCAACACAAATACGTGTCTAGTAGCAATTACACATCAACCTTGCTGTATACTTATACAATAAATTTATATGTAAAAAATCTGATTTTTCGAACATTCAATTCATGATATACCGTGACGCACTACTCCCTTTCGGGGTTGGCCCGGTCTGTTGCTGCACTCAGATTTATATATTTACAATCGTCCATTCACTCCTGTCCTTGCATATTTCTCTTGCTTCCTCTAGATTCATTATTCTATTCATACATATTATTTTATTCTTGGTGCTCCTAACTGCTTTCTTCTTGAGAGCAGCACCAACCACATCCATCCATGTCTTCTTCGGTCTATCATATTCATTGCAATATCCATAAAAAACGTAGCAAAATTTGAGCGAGTAATTATTTAAAAATATTCGTCTGACAATTCTATAAAAAAATGCGTTAATTTAATGAACAAAGTTCGTATGTATAAAACGGTTTGAAGCCCCGCATTTTAATGCTTAAACTTTGGTTTCAATAAAATAAAATTCAAATAGGTAGGTAATGTAAGGTTAGAACAATAAAAAAAAACTCTCAACTCTTGTAATTGCCGACTGTCTGATAAAGCTTGGGATTCCTAGACGTGCGTCGCCGTAAACGTACACCGTAAAGACGATAATAGAGTTGCTTTGCTGTACCTTTGATAGGTTTTTGTTAATTAGTGCCTCGCCCGAGGCTCAGACGAGGCATTAACTAACAAAAAATCTATCATAAGTGTAGCTAAGTAACTCTACTATCGTATTTACGGCGACGTACGCCTGGGAATCCATTACTTAAGGCAATTTATATCATCACGTCGTCCGTTAAAAATCACTAAAAAGTGTAGTTACTAAAAATAAATCTTGTATATGTATAATCCATTTCGATATTGTATTGAGGCCGTGAGGTCAAAGCCGAGGCTTTTTAAAATGTAATAATAAAAATTAAACATAATAAGACATTCAATTATTGTAATTAGAAACCGTTCTGATGCAAGCGCAGATGTGTTTGATACAATGAGTACATTGTAAATGTCTGATATAAGATACGATGTTAAACATCTTTGTCGGTGCCGAGCCGCACTTTCTTCAAAAAGAGCCGTCACGGTGTTAATTTATGTGAACTTAATTCAAATTCAAAATAGATACACCAGATGCATAAAACCGAGGAAACTGGACGATGTTGAAGAAGTGCATGGCGGAATCGGGGTCAATTGGACAGGTCCCAACCCTCGACGGAGGTGACGCTTCACAATTGGATGATTTCACACCATGATGAGACAATCAACGCGAATTGGTCCTCGTGAACCTTGGCGATTATAGTTAGACTTTATCGCAGGATATATTCAAATGAGGATGACGAGCAGCGTGATAATCCTAGAAGAGTATTTTAACATGTTTGTATATGAGACAGTCCCCGAATTGTTCGTTCCCAGCCCCAATTGAACATCGTATAACCGGGGTCAATTATGAGTTGATGCACGTCAAGAAGAATGTCAGATGGTACACATCTTAAGATTTTTATCACCGCTAATAAAGATAAGAATTGTTCTTTACATGGGACACGAAAGACTAATCTGAACAAATATAAATATGTCAATGGAGTATTTGATGTGACCAGATAATAATACACACACAGAGGTCCAGTGACACACATAATGTAAAACGGGTAGTCGTTGAATCAATGGGCATTATGTCAAAACTAATAGAACGGTGAGTCGGTGATGTCAGCCACTCATGTGAACTGTGAAATGAATGCTAGCCGGACATATTATTAGTCCCCATTCTATATACCTGGTCTCCCTGTGTTTCCAGAGAGATGGATATCGAGATAGTAGGTGGAGCAGACAGGAAGGATGCGGTAAATCAGTGGTCGCATTGCAGTCTAATTGCCGCACAACATTCGTTCTGCATAACTGCAAAACATTTCACAGTCACCGCCTACAACTATTATTAGCCTAACTATAATAAATCACAAATCCAATGATAAACTCTTTTAAAGCCAATGCAATTAACATTTACCTATAAGTATTATATGTAGCAATCGGAAGATATTCACACTAAACAGATGTAACGAACGGATAAAAACAATATTCTGAATCTTCAATAAAGTAGACCGAAACAACCACCCACACATTCTCTGACTGTGGTTGAATTATAACATTCCATCAATCCGTGTAGATTTTTATTATTATGAAAGCAAACGGTTTCCTGATCTTTCACATCAATCATAATCAGCAGCATGAGAGTTCAGTAAAGTAATGGATTCCCAGGCATACGTCACGGTAAATACGATAGTTGAGTTACTTAGCTACACTTATGAAGGGTTATTTGTTAGTTAATGCCTCGTCTGAGCCTCAGGCGAGACACTTATTAACAAAAAAACTGATCAAAAGTACAGCAAAGCAACTATATAATTGTCTTTACGGTTTACGGCGACGCACGCCTAGGAATCCCTTAATGTCCTTACAAACTTCCACTAAACAAGTCCATTGCTAAGTAGGTACACACTTCTTACTCTTAATTATTTATACAGGATGGATGGACAGGAAAAACTGAGAATATTTAATATTTCTTATTATTAATTAAAAAAAACATTTCTGTTTAGTAGGTACTCAGTAGTGTCTGTGGCGTGTGTATTGTGTATGTTAAAAAATATGTTTAATAGATAATTTAAAAAAATAATTTACTTTTGCGATACCCTTTAAAATATTCTCAGTTAGTTCAAATCCACCCTGTAAAAAAATCCTAGCTATAAACAACTCTATTTTGTTTCAGGCTTATGGTGGTTTAAGTTTGTATTTATGTTATTTGCTCATATCACAAAACGATCGTAAATTAGCTATGTGTGTCTCTGACACTTGCTCTAAACATACTAAATAATAGGTATATCTTCACGTAGTCGGCCAAATCTTGAATCGCATAATTTAGGCAGACAATAGTTGTGGTTTTGGTGAATTTAGTTATCTAATAACGAGACACAAGACTGAAGAGGATAGGCTACTTAGGTTCGAGCGGAAGATTCTTAGGAGGATCTTGGGTCCTGTTCAGGAGGCACCGGGACTATTTAGAATTATACGGAACGATGAGATTTACTCATTATATAAGAGCGTGAACGTAGTGCAGTTTATTAGGGCTTTAACATTAGGTTGGGTTAAAGAGCAGGAGGGATAATAGCGGAAATACTATTCAGCAAGCCTGTGGGTAAGAGAAGGCAGGGTAGACCTAGGCTAAGGTTCTATAAGGTAGTTAGGAGTTTAGGTATTAATAACTGGAGGAGCATTAATTGGAAGATGCTGGTGCGGGAAGCCTTGGTTCATCATTGAACTGGAGTGCTTATGATGATGATGATGAGTAACGAGACACAAATCAACGTATTAATACTATGAACTTAGGCAGAACGATGTCTGGTTCAAAGGAAGGGTCGTCACGGAGTAGTGCGGGTCAGAATCGTGTACCGAGAGATATCGAGAACGAAAGCGTGAAAGGGGCAGGTGATCATTCTTAACGGTACACTACTTCCAAACCATAGATCAAAATATATACATCTGATTGTTCAGTCAGATCGATACAAAAAGATAGCTCTCTTTTAGAAAGTTATATGACTAAGTTGTACACATTGCGGCCTCTCTTCAAATAGATACGACGCGAACTCGATACCATTTAAACAATCGATAACTCTTTAGGATTTTAAATAATCACATGTACACATTTTTGTAGTTATTCAAAAATTTTAACTGAGCAATTTCACTTTTACAGACCGTAAGTTGGTCACACTTTAACACAAAAAGAATTTGCATAATCGATACCGACAGACGTCTTATACAAAGACTGAGTTACGTCATTCCACCATGTGAGTTTTTAACGTATATTTTTAATACAACATTATGGAATAACGATAGCATGTTTTTTATTTAAAAAAAAACGTGATCAAGCATCATTACAGTAATACTGATAAATCACAAAAAGAGAAAATCGCCAATTCACGAATTACAACAAATATAAAAAACGCTTTCAAATTGAACAAAAATAATTACTAATTATATGAAAAGAAACCGTTTCAATTAAATTTTACGGTTTTTTACTGTTTATGCTGAAATATTGGTAAAAAAATGTGGGCAGTGAAATGAAGTATTTTGAAAGTGAATTAAAAATACAAATTGTGTGTGTATACAGCGGATAGTGTGTGGAAAATTACAGTTTTTTAATAAGAATTGATGTGAATTATATAGATTTTTTTAGGATGGAGTATCGGTTATTTCTAGATAGATTGAGAATTTCACGTGTCAAAAAAAAGTGTCATATTATTTGATGTAGAGAATGGTTGATTACTTATCGATATATTTGGCCACCGGATATTCTTATTATAAATACGAGGGATCAGTGACTCGACACGTGCTAGGAATGGCGATAGCAATAAGTACACGTGGTAAAAGATGCATTGTAGGCTTTGCTTAAACAGAAGAGGCTATTCAAAATAAAAAAAGTCAATGACACACGAGAAAGAGGTATATTATAATGGTTTTGAAGAACTAGGTTAGAATAAAGGTGTGTCCTTATAATTTGTTTCTAAATTAAGCATCGATGCATAAAAAAAATCAGGTGGCTTGATATTTAATTTTCAATTATTAAAATACGATATCCGCTTATGTAAACCAACGACAATACAACAACCGCACGTTTTTTGACAACCTGTTGAAAACACGAATCGAAACTTTTGTCGGAAAATCGAAAAAACTAGACATGTCTAGGAAACTATGAAAAACTGTTCACGGATCGCAGCGCAAATTTGAGTGAAAGTCGAAGAACATTATTGTTTTTGCGGAAGACGTTGCAAAGAACTTCAAAGATACTTTTAAAAAAAGGACAAAATAAATATCAAAAAAGATAATCCGTTAAAAGGGCCAGTGTCGATGTTGATCAGTGTTGATTATTTTAGGATATCCTTAAGACTGTGGTTTCCTGCTCCATACTTCATATGCCATATTGTATTACATAATGCACTTATAAAAATGAGCGAATCCTCATAGTATGAACTTCTGACGTTATTTCAGTCCTTCTTCAATTACACAGTGATCATGTGGACTTATACACGATACAAAAAAAATAAAACGAAGTGGCCCACGATTTCCGAGTGTAATAATAGAGACGAACAGTTCTTAGAACACAGCAGTCATGTCCTCTAGCTTAACGATCAAATGATTATAACAATTTCATAGAACACTTGGAAATAATCTTGTATAATCACAACTTAAATTTGTTTCCGTATGTACCATCCAACTATATGTACTATTAATATAATCATAAATTCAACGTTCATATTTCAATATTCGAATTGCTACACTAACCAATAACTTGAAATATAAATAAAATATTAGACATTGATTGAATATAAGCATACAATAAAATATATATATATTGAAATTAACATAAATATGTTTACAAAAGAGAGCGGTGACTCATATAAATGATAAATAAAAACATGAAACGTATAGCCACGATATTCCTTATTTGGCTGGAGAATTATGAAGTTGAAGTAATTAATATGAAATACTGACAGCTGTCGTTAAAATTAGTTAGAAAATGGAGAAAAATAACACGATGGATACGAAAGACATTGATTGATTTTAAATGTTGACACATGTGTATACAATATATGTGTTTATGCAATGATACCTTTTGGTCACTATTATAATAATAAATAAATGAAACAATAAAAATAATTAAAGATCAGTATAAAGCAAAGTTCCAGTATATCATATTATAACTCAATAATAATTACCATACAACTAGCAACGTTGGTTTTTTAGATTAACGTTAGTTTTTTTATATTATTATTACACATAAAAACGTTTAAATATTACTTATGTAAAACTTGCCGCTTAATTTAAAAAAAACATATTTTATATTTAAATAATAACCAGTAAAATAAGAGCCAAACCAAATCAGAGGAACGACCTTTTATTTAAACTAAAATAATTTTACATCCAAAGGCAAAAGAGAGTGCATTTTTATAAAACGACATGAAATATTTATGGTCGAATGAATGAAAAATACTTGTGGTATATGATATTCAGGTTTATTTTAAAAAATGATAAAAAAATCTAAGGAACGCATTATTCCTATTAAATATAGACGGAACTATAAATCACTGATTAAAATGGCAGCCGTACCCATAATATCATACAAAAATTCCTTCCATACACAAAACGGAAAGAGTCAGAAGTCCTAAAAGGAATGACTCCCCTAAGCAGACATAAAAACAAACTAGGTGTAGAAAGGACAAAACGATAAAAAGAAATGTTCAGTACAAAAATAATCCTAAGCGAGGAGCTCCACTAAAAGGTCAAATTCTTCTGCATGAACAGTCAAAAAAAAAATATAACTGCATTAATAGAGAACAGCGCATTTAGTTTTATCACTTATAATTCCGAACACATCTGTACGTATATCTTGTGTTGTTAACTGCAGTTAGTTCCGCTGGGTTAAATAATTTAAATCAAACGGTATGCGGTAGGTATCCATTAAATATTTGTAGTCAGATAAGAAAGATGGCAATGCAGTTAGCGTACAAGACAACCGTTGAATATAGTACAGGTGAGACGTGAGTGAATGTTCATCACGAATATAATATTCTTTATGAATAACAACAAGATAATGATTTTTAAGACACCGACACAGAATAATTTCCATAGTATGAGAAAACGGAGCTTGGCAGATTTATATTCAATAAAGAAATACAGCGTCAGTTTATTAGCCGCACTGAAATAGAGAATGATGCTGAAATAACTTCAGAAGCACTTTATATTTACGAGCTTGTATGTAAATAAGAAAGCTGCTTTCTACGTCCAATGTAGATTTGATGTTATGTCTAGTATTCAATAATAGTAGCAGATATTTATTTTCATATTTTCTGTTGTGGTGTATGGTTAAAAATGTAAAATAATTAACGTCTTAAAGCTTCATTAGCCTAGAGAAGATCATTACTGTGCTCGTGTCGGTTAATATGGCTTTGAAAATTACATTCAATTCAATGAAGAAAATTGGAATTATGTATATATTTATGTGTAAAAATGTAAGCATTCTAATAATGTAAAAAGACGGCGATAAGTATTTATCGATTAAAATGGTTAAAGAGTGTCGTGTCATTAATTCTCCTTGCATTATTTGAAATTTGAAGGAAACTCGTAATTATTTCAACTTAATTTTTTTCAGACTGCACCGTTGGAATATTAGTACAGTTGCAATAATAGTAAATCTCAATATAACACGAAACATTATGCTATAAAATCGAAGAATAGAAACAGACTCGGCATAGGTATTTAGGCTGAAACCCACGAAGAATAGCGGAATCGCCCACGACTACTGTTTGTGAAATAAGCATGTAAAATAATACAAATTATCCAATTGAATCGATTTTACGTAGATGACGAAAAGTACTAGCGGTAAATCAGCACATAATGAAATACAATCATGTTACGTTGTCAAAGGATTCCTAATTGGATTATTGAGAGGAGAGTTTCAAAATAATTATATTCTTTGCTTAACCAATTTAAACATAAAAATCTCGTCTAAATTATCACTATTATGTTTGATACGATTTGCAGTAAGTCAAATTAAAATAAAACCGTCGATACACAGGGTTTCCCCTTTATCAGAAATTTATTCAACGCATGTGATTGTGGGTTAAAAAAATCCCCATACACTACATGACTCATGCGAAATATATTAATATTCCTATCACAGACTCGAAGATTATACAGTAACTGAGTTAACATACATACATATAAATGACACTAACTTAGTTTATAAATATATAAAGAGTGAACTTTGGGGCGTATTCAATATAATATTTATTTATTTATTTAACGCCCAACTGAGCTTTTACAAAAAAAAATTAAAAAGTCTGTATGTCAATAATAAAAAAAAACAAAAAGATAAAAAGTGCTTAAAAAAGAAACATATTTAACATAGGACTGACTTTATATTATATTTAGAATAATTTCGTGAATCGATAGCCTAGTACAATGTAATGAGAAAGTAATATTGTAATGAGTCATACTAGAATTAATAGTATTGGTGCGTGTAGGAATAGACTAGAGCTTAGTTGTATTGGTGTACACACATACGCACCGCACGCACACACTCTCATCTCACTAGTATATATATTGAGTACGGCCGTTTTAATCACTGAGAATATTTAAGTAAGTCTAAAATTCCAACCTACATATATATTTCATATTGTTAAATTTTAGTAGTCAAATATTTGTTAGTCTTTCTTATACAATTCGATACCTACAAAATATCGTAATTAAAGACAAGAGCCATGTATATAATATTGCACGATTTCCTTTAATAGAGATCAACAGTTTATAGTATACATAGGTATGAACCAAGATATGTTTGACACAACTTTTTAAATAATGGCTCAGACTTGATACACGACAATTCATCAACATGTTTCTAGTCATAGTAATACTGCGCCACTGATAGATATCAGAAGGATCTATGTGATTGCAATTTCAAAGATGACCCTTAAAATAGAGTTCAACGTAGAATTTACCGTTGTTTCTACAGACACCATATGGTACTGGTTTCATGTTTTTTTTTTCAATGATTGTGCCAACTGCATGTGGAAAACGGTATCATACAATGCAAACAATACCAGCTAGAGTGCATTCTCGCTACTACGAAGAATAAATAGGGAACTACAAGAGCATCTGGATATTTTCTTAAAGAACAAACACGTGTGAGAGTTGTGTTGTATTTATTTAGTAATGCACTTGTCTTTTTACAACCCCGAACGCTTTAACTATTTTTTTTTCTTTGAAAAATTACCAAATGATGAGACATACATTTTATAACGTATAAAGGAAGACGTATTATTTTGGCCATACAACTAGTTGTTTAAATATCTATTATGACAATCTGAGTGAGACACATTAGAGTTACCTCTGTCAAACTCATCTGCTTGGTCCGCCATATGTTTACTGAGAGCGTGCACAAATTTTTATCATTATCTTACTAAAACCTTTTTTTTACATCGTTCCATCTTTTTACATTTTTTCTTCTTTTTTTAAAAAAATATTGTTAATTTTTGATGGATTTATTTTCTCTTCTTTCATGTTCCAACTGACGAGTGCTGCACTATCATCACGGCGACTTAGGATCCCCCGTAATGCTCTAGTGGTACTGCAGTATGATAAAATAATATATGTAAAATAAATACTGATATTTAAACATCTAGTTGCTAATATATCGGTGGTATCAACTATACCTAATTTTATCACACATGTATATTTAAAATATCTATGGATGAGATTATTAAGATACCTTGGATATTATTTGAATATAAAATATAAAAGTACATTTATGTATATTTTTTATGCATACGAGTAGTCTTCGTCACCGGATGATGTAATGCTGACCCCTTGCCATTTTGATATTCTAATGAGTATAACGACGAGTGTAAAAATATTTATTTATTTACAATACACTTACCCTGAACGATAAATATATACCTGTTTATTTATTTAAGAATAAAATATGAAGTGGTGTGTGCAAATAGTGACGGCATCGAACTGTATTTAAAAATAAAAGAAAAAATGTGTGGAGAATACATTTAAATTATTTAATCGATGAGCCCTTGAAGTGTGGGGCTACTTTTTCGTATATTTGTATACGTTTTATTGGTTGTGAGAAATGTTACAGTTTAACAGAACCACATTCCGGCCAAGTTAGTTCTCTATTTAAAACAGTGTGTCAAAATAGATCCTATACAAAGTGGATCGTCTGGGTGGAATTCTACGCGGTGGATCCGATCTATATTAGTTTGGAATTCCAATGTCTAAGCAGCAGGAAGCGCAGTAGTGAGACAAATATAAATTTACATTACACTAATAAAGAGATATCGTACCGTGGCATTTCGACATGCTACCACTTATGAAAATAAACAGATCAAAATGGATTTAGTCATATGTTTTTTTTTACCGCTTGATTGATCAATCAGACGAGTAATAATAAATTGAAGTTTTTGAGCCGACAGTATTTATTAAATACACACATAATGATGTTTATTTTAAGCACTTGATTTATTTATGTCGGACACTTTTCTGGATATTTACGACCGTTGCAAAAATGTGCACAGTGCAGTGCAGTGAAAATAAATATTTAGACAGAGTTCAAAGAAATGTCTTGATGAATTTTGGACCCAAACCAAAAATGTTAATCACATCTCGGACAAAGATGTGAATAAGTAAAAATACCATCGCACTGATAAAGTAAATAAAAAATACAATATAAACACGAAAATTCTACTTTCAGTATTCAGTGCATTTTGTGCGAATACAATGATTTGAAATATTTTCAATAATTTCATTTTCCTAGATTAGAGATGCAATTGCAAACTTTGGAAAGTAATAATTAAAAGTTGCACATGGTAGGTATTGGAAAGTCATGACCAAATATGGAAACATTGATACTCTACATAGAAAAACTATTTTTAAATTAGCGAATACCACTAACAAGCAGTTATAATTTATAAACTATATTCGTAACCTATTTACCAACGGGATGTTTAACATAATAATACGCAGTCGAATAAACAATTAAATCTTCTACAATTACACGTGTTAGTAAAATCAATATTAAGACAGTATTATTATGAAGATTAATCGTACATGCCATATTTGGATACGTTGACTAATGCTTTTGTACCCACTACTAGTAAAAATATTAAATTAAATTTATTTTGTAGAAATTTTATCATGTTAGATGGTTTATAATTTTTTAAGTGTTCGTTTAAAATTTATTAGAAATGGGGAAGTACGTCGGTGAAGTTCAATTGAAGATGTTACAAGATCCCGTATTGCGTCAATTAGTACATGCAGTTAAAACCTAGCCGGCTTTAGTGGGTGTTAATTACTATCATTAAGTGGCTGAAGCAAGATCATAAAAGACAATCATTGTAGAGTTTATTTGTTGAAATATGAGGGTATCAGTGAATGAAATGCGAAAGCACTGAACATAATGTCGCATTATGGAATATACGCAATAAATGACTACAATTTCATTGGGCATAATAACTAAGCGACTCTACATACATAATTTCTTGACAAGTATCGTCTCAAGCCTATATCATAACAATGGATCGACATTATACCACGACTATGTACTTATTAACTACGTGATCGGCGATTTATATTATTTAAGACATAATATACTGACACCATTATAAGTATTTATAAAACAAAACATATTTTACTGAATTCGTGTTTATGTTATTGTTCGTTTCGCATAAACATCGGAGTGACTACATATTTAAAAATAAACGTAGAATCAGTAATAATATACACAACAAAGCTAAATAATATTAACGAGCGTTGATTAATTAAATATCTACTACAGTTGGACCAAAATGAATTAAAGAATGTATACATTTTACATCGAAAAATGTGATCGCCTCGAAGACGATTTAGGGTATCATATAACTCAACTTAACCCATTGCCTCATACATTGTGGATAATAAGGAGGATCTAATTACAGTAGTAAAAAAGGGCTCTCATTAAACAACTGATAAGTGGGGTTAAATTATGATATTTAGTTATATTCGTTTGCTATTAAATAATAATAAAACACATACGTAAAGCGATGTACATAAAAATATGGATAATTTTACGATAATTAAATATTATCCAAGGATCATAAGTACCAAAATATTTAAATTCCATTGAGATGGACTTAAGTTTTGTCGACACGGTGTGCGCAAAGTGGGGCAGGGGACGGGCAAAGATGACTCATACTTTGTGTGGGCAAACAATTCAACAATAATACAAATATAAAAAGTTTTAAATACGAATTATTAAATTCTTTAAAAAAATATATGTATACAGTTAACTTTCGCTATTATACAGTTATGAGTACTTGTGGAAGCGAGTAAAGAATAAAAAAAAAATCGCATGCGATAATAACAGAAAATAATCCCACGGTGGAATTTTTGATACCATCTTTTTAGAAAGTAAAATTTACATTTTAGTTAACAGTATAACATAACATAATCGATGTATTTCCATATTATTTAATACATAATACTTTATATACACTTAACCGCAACTAACATCAAAGGTCAAATAGCTTTCGAACAAAAATTGTGTGGGTGATAAAAACAATACATTCTTTTTTAATAATTACGAAATACAACAAACAAACATTAGGTTAATATTGTAGCAATTCAGTGATCTAAAGTACCGACTAAAGATTATCTTATTTATTTTGCTTCAATGTAAATATTGCTATCGATTCAATGTTTGTTCTGCAAAAAACCTTGCACAAACGGTAGAGCACCTTTACGGTGAAAACACAATGAAATTGAATATCACAGGTGTTAATACGACGTAATAATATGATTTAATGACAACACAATAAAACGATAATGATTTGTCCATATGTGAAAATGAGTCAACCGGCACGTATATTCGATCACAAACGAAATCGTGACAAGAGTTCACAGATCAACACCGCTGACCGAATTCCGACACAATTGACAGATCATTGCGATGACATTATGTGTCATTATTATTACATTATCGAATAGAAATTGATACCTTTATACGTACTTATAAAAATAAACGAACTTACAATTGATGCATTTAATGATCCAGTACAATAAAACATTACTAGTTGCAACACGCGTGGCGTTAACTATGGTAAATATTTATCGAAGCCATTGGTAATTCATCTTTAACAGATGTGTCTGTTGAGTTGACCCATTTTGTTTCTTTGATGATATAAAATATTTTAAATTACCCTTTTTTATTTTCTTCTCCAACTCCTTTTTGTCTTTCTCTTTTTCTTTCTTCTCCAGCTTCTCCCTCTCGGCTTTTTCTTTTTCTAGCCTCTTCGCCTCCTTCTTGAGCTCTTTCTCGCTCTTTTTTGATTTGGTGTCATCTATTTTTTCGGAGAGGATAAATGCTTCCGATTGAATTTTCTTTGTGTCATGAATGACTGGTGAAATTTCGTCCGGTTTGGGCTTCATCTCAAGATGATTGTTATCTCACACTTCTTTTTTTTTAAAAAAAAATACACTATACGAAAAATTCAAATTATAATAAAAAAAACAAGAAATATCGGAGTTCATACATAAGAAGGCTTGTTTCACTTCACGTGTATAAATAGAAGTTGACTGTTTAAATAAAATACATTAGTTGTATCTGTTTTCTTTTCATCAACGATGTGTGGTCGGTGCGAAACCAAAGTCTGCTTAAAACGTCTATATTTAACAATGTTTCGAATATAAAATGAATGACCACCGACTATAAAACCGACCAACAACTCGATTTATTCAGTGAATACTGGTACACATGTATCAAAATGTCAACCATATATTTTTTCCAATTATTAATAAGGTTTTTTCAAGGTGAAATTAATAGAAAAGGGCTATAAATAATTAACTTTCGCAAATTCCCCTTTAAGAGTTGGTATCACATACGAATAAGGAATACAAAACGCAAAGTTGGATATTGGATTACAGAACCACTTTCATTAGCTCCATATCACGACACCTTGCATACATTCGATCTTAGTGGAATTCGATACAGTGACATGGTAAAAAATTTAGTTTTCGTTTAAATGAGAACAGCTGGCCTTTCAAACAATCTTATACATATGTTTGAACATTTTACAGCATTATTTGGGTTATACAGCAACGTCAGATGTAGACGAGAGAACGCCTCAAGCAAGATTGTTTATGGCGTTTGTGTAATAGGTGAAATTTAATTCTGATGTCAGAATTATGTAGTAAAAAAACTAGGTAGTGGCATAAAAAAGTGAACGTGACATAATGCCGAAATACCGACATTATGTATAACTTATCGCAGGCAACCGATAGTAGCAAACATAAAATAAAAACCCGCATTATGCGATAATTAATTAGCAATTCGACACTTTTATCAATGGTCGCAAAACCGAGATAAGTGAGCAAAGATTTTTCGGCAAGGAAATAAAAATGCACTTTATCGCGTCACCACCGCGAATAAATGGCCGTAGAATTTTATTTTTAAATAAATTATAAGGAAACACGCGGTAACGAAACAAAATAACTACACACATAATTTTGTGTTTGACGTGCGTGGTAATTAAAATAAAATTCAATTTTACAAGATCAAATTCGAAGGGCGTGAATGTTGAACTTCGATATTTCTGCACAGGTTTTTTTTATTCCAAAAGTAATATTAATTAAATATTGAAACACTGACGATTGGATATCCACAGTATTAAAACACGTGCGTCAAAGGCTAAAGACGGCGCTCGACTGAGGCGGTGAACAGAAATAAACTATGACTGAAGTCATTCGATAAGCAAAAAAAATATATGCCACATACAACATGGCGACTCCAAATGAGCAAATTCCGATATAGTGCCATTTTATAGAAAATTTACAAATAATAAATAATCCAAAAATCAATCATCAGCTTCGATGTAAATATTAAATACACATTAGTTTGCCATACGATGCCTTCTTTCCGTGTCCAGAAATGGAAATGCAACGAAAGGGTAACGACCGACGCCACCGTGACGGAAGTCCATGGCGTTACTGATGGGAAAATGGGGAAAAGAAAGTAACTACGAGCATGTTTAGCGTGGTTAAAAAATAATTGTAATCGAGGTAAAACTTGAATCAATGCGCATTATAACATTTATCATAATTATGGATATAGGTACGTATAAAATACCTAAAACTCCACACCTATTTGAAGTTGAATGAGGGTAAATAATTATTCTTTAAAAACATCCGATAAGATTAAAATAGCATTTGAGATAAGTGTATCAAGAATTCAAGATATCAATTATCTTTGAGATTATATTAAATATGTACTTTATCTTTAGTATAGGTACTTTACAACTACAACATGGAGAAGTTATTTAAGCTCGACATAAAACACGTTTTATTACATCGGTATCCTTATGGTCCTTATGTTGTGAAGTTATATGGTTTTAGAAATAGCTTCATACAAACGTCTCATTTAAACAAACATTATGTGTAATATGATATACATATTGATCATTCGAATCCTGCTTGAACTGAAGAAATAAAATGAATTCGATTGGTTACTACGACCCAGGTTTATTCTGATTTCTTGGACTGTAGTAAATACTGAAGCAATTTATGACGAGCAAAGCCACTGTATTGAGTTCAAATAAATCCAGATAATTTTATATTTATAATGGATACGGTAAATTACTGTTTGTGGATTATCGGTCCAGAATCCACTAATTACGTACGAGACCTACATGCGTAAAAGTAATAAAATCTACTTGGTATACAATTCAAGAAAGCTTTCACATAGTGACCATATCCAGGATGCCTTCTGTAATAAGAAAACATTTTCTCAGGTGTATAAAAACTACAAACATGTGTTCGAGTACATAGATATTTAATTATAAAGCGAGAGTCTCGGTGCGTGTCAAACAAAATGAGCTGAGCTAGATCGTATCTGTATTTGGTTTTAATTGAGTTTAAGCTATTTTGTATGAGTCATATTTGGATAAAGTGCAAAACATCATTCAGAGCGAACACAAAAACAGTTATAGAAAAGGTAATTTGGAGATGCAATTGGGGCCAAAAAGTAGCGCCCATTCGAATATCTAAGTCACGACAGTACAACTGATATTTTTTTAATATACAGTATACAAAAAAATGATAAAAGGCAATACAATTATTATAAATGAACGTACTACATACTATGTATTTTAAAGAGCGAAAACGTATTCATAATATTTTATAAATAATTTATCATATGGAGAGAATTTTTAGAAGTCATTCAGTATAATGAGCACGTATGTATATACATTTCTAACTAACCGTATGAAGATTTTGATTATAATCAATAAATAAATTTAAAACATCATATATTTTAATACAAATTAATATTGTAACAAAACGTGAAGATCATACATTTTAGTTATATTAATAATTAACAAACAGATATGCTGTAAGGAATGAGTTATTAAACATCATGGAAAAAAATAAATTATGATTTTCAAACGATGGTTAATTGATGAGATAATCTAAATTGAACGATTGAGTCATTGTTTTGTATCATACCATTATTAAACAACCCATCAGTTAACTTTATTTAAAAATAATATTATATTTAGTAGTTTGTTCGTACGTAGCGGCGGTAAACAAAAAAAGCAATAATAACTAAAAGATAACCCTTCTCATCAGACGCTGATAAAAATTTAGGAAACTGTTTCATAATTATGTTTAAAATAAATATTATGTAGGAATGAATTTATATTGTACAGATTATTTTAACTATACTGGTTCGTGACTTTTGTTGTAATAAACTATTTAACTAAACACTTAAATATAAAAAAGCACGAAATTTAAAAGCAGTGTGAAAAACAATTTCCACGGTTTTGCATATTCATAATCAGTATTCATTTATAAAATAAACTGTACACTATTGATATTATTTATTATTTGGTCAATTATTCAAGGGTATATTTAAAAATGTATACGAACACTTAATAATAGTGATACAATGTCGTATAATAAGTGAGGCCATGTTTATGTAAAACACACACCAAACTCTGTGTCCAAGGCCACAAGGTTTACTGGCACATATACACAATATGGTATTTTTATTGTCGAATGTGCGATCTCATCTACAGTATAATAATATTAAAAGTAAAATTTGTTAATATCGAAGCAAATCATTGATGCACCAGCCTCAGATTATATTAAATCCCTGGAACTATTTTTTAAGAGCAACAAACCCATCAACAAATATCACAGAAGCACTAAAAATGTAAGCAATTCGTCTACAATTCGCATCATATTTTCTTTGTATTTAATTAAAATAGTAAATTGGTATTTATGGATGTATTTGCTAATCAACACAAGAGCTGACGTCACCTGTTAAAAATGACCAGCTTAGATGATCATAATATCAATGCATGAGAATAACAACAACAAATTATGGAATTTTATATTTAATTTATTATTTGTAAGAATGGTGGAAAATATTTTATTCAGATTTAGACAGTATTGCCACAACAACTGATAATAAGATAAAAAAGAAACAAAGACCACATCCGCTGGACGAGTTAGTTTGGAACGAACGCAGTCATAATGGTTCTAGTATTACATTTTGAATATTATTCCAAGAGCAACAATATCTGTATAATTTTGGCTTAAATTACAAAAAATAGAAAATAAACGTATATGCTATAATTAAATTACCCCACAGATGCCCGAGGACGAATCGATTTTGAAATTGAATTGAGAAAAGTGGATACATTTGGCAATAGACCAAGATGGAAACTTCGTTTTCATATATATGTATAAAAAATATATTTATTTGGAAAAGGTTTACCCATAATTATTTAAATATTATTTAGTAGTCCATCAAACTAGGTCATCCCCTGAGCATTCACTGTGCCTATCATTGCTTAACTTACTATAGTGAGTTTATTTCACGGTTACTTTGCGCTTATTCGGCTTAGCTCAAAATTGGATTATAAGATATGCGGAAATGGCTATTATACAATAAATATATTATAATGTGAAGTATCGAAAATGCTAAAGATAATACGTTTAAAACAATCATAAGTGTATATAGGTACGCAAAAAATCACAGTCAAACATATATAAATCACAGAGTAGGTCAACTGTCATATTATTATAAACAAATTAGCTGGGCGATTATATTTGAAAATATTGTAAAAAAATGAGATAATTTAAAATAGTTCTTCATATCATAAAAAGTGGACTAATTGCGTTACGCATGCACTATTGCGGTCGCATCCGTGGAACATTTCCTAGAAACCAATTGAAAACACCGCAATAATAGACCCAATCCAGTATAAATTGAGGTTTGATATGTTATCATATAAATATTATTTATTTATTCCTACCTATATCATATCCAGACCTAGTACAAGTGGGTGTAATGAAGTGCTTTGACGTATTCAAGCTCTGCAACGATTTCATTTATAATATTCCTTTATTATTTGACAATTCTATTATCATATTTCAACTCTCTGATATTTACATAAAACGTTATTTTATATAATATGCATGGGACAAACTATAGTTGAATGCAAATTTCAAAAATGGTTATTTTATTTTATTAATATTATTATGTTATAAGAATGTTCTGTTAATAACCGACAATTCAAATAGATTAATACCTTTTACAACAAAATAAAGCAATATCATAAAAATGTAAATCGCGCAGTACTCTACTCTTGGCCGAGGTTTGATTACAGCACAGAAAGTAAGTAAAATTTAAAAAGCTGAAGCAGAAAGTATGAGTGGTGTTCGTTAGTAATAGATCTTCCGTCCACAGTTATAAAATTTAATTATTTAAAATTTACTATTTTCGATAGAAGATCCTTCGGGAGTAAAAAGGTCTTAGAATTAGATATTTATATGAATAATTTATAGTTAGTTTTCACAGTTACATTCTACAAAGCACACATGGGAATTGCGATTGAAAATAGCACTGTATTTTGAATCATTTATTGCAAACGATCTTGCTAATGCTTCTGATATTGACTATGAAATTGCTCTTTGTCGGTACTTTCTCTTGGACTTGTATCTAATAGCAGACACTTTTTATTACTTCCTATTATAGAGACCAATTATTCCGTCCGTAAACAAAGGCTAATGATACATATTACGATAAATTATTGAAAAGAATGTATAGTATGCAATAGAACGTGACGTGGGTGATGTAATTGTAAAAATTCGTACGGGCAAATAGCTGTTTCGGCAATTTGGCCTCGCAAATGAGACAATCGCTCTGTCAAATCATGCGATGCGCTCACAGATGTTTTCAAATAAATTATAAAAAAAACAGCTTCCATAAATCAATTAATAAAACAATACATTCTTGAGAGATACATTTGGATAAGAAGGTCTGACAACTACAATGTACAAAATAATAAATTTAATATATCTGACAAAATAACCATTGATCCGTAGCTTCTATCCCGCGACTTCCTCAATCAAAACAAGGGGGAGATAAATGATAGGCACGGGCGGACCATACCTGAATATCATCATTATCATCAGAGACACACAATAAAAAAGTTAGACCCATAGGGCCGTATTCAATATAATAGTGTAATAAGAGTGTGTGTACGAATAGACTAGAGCTACACACGCACACACTCTTACTTATTATATTGAACTATTATGCGAAAATAAAGTTATAAGGAAGAATCGATCATATAATATGTACCCCTTTCACAAAGTTACTAATAAAATAAATATTACTAATGCAATAAATATCACTCACTGTCTTTAATATTTAACTTTTTGAGACATTTTAGAAGATATTGCTACTGGAGAAACGATGAATTAATCTAATAAAACAAATAAAAAAACTAAAAATGTTCACTTGTTATACATGGTGGACTTGAAATTATTGAGAATATTTTTGGGGGTGGAAGGATGTCGTAAGAATAATCGAAAACAAATTTAATATTTAAAAAAATATTTTTTATTAAAATTAAAAAATAAATAATATTAATTACGTATAACATACACAATCTGTATAGACGTAACAGTCACTACTGAGTACTACAAAGAAACAGTTCATTCCAAAATGGTGACCAAAACTCGATTCCAAAAGCACTATTAATATTAATTATTTTATAATTTTTAATTAATAAAAATTTGCCCTAGCACCCTCTAAAATATTATCAGTTATTTCAAGTCCAGCCTGTATAATGTATTTAAAATACCTACAATACGAAAGGATATCAATTCGGTATATGAGATGATTTTAAATTTAAAATTTGCTTTCATAATAAGTAGAATAGGTTAAGAGGCTAGTGAGTGACGCCGAATTACTTGAGGGGGAGAAAGGTAGGTACTTTCAGATTCAGATTAGTGAGCTAATTTTAGATAATCTCGTGTATTATCATCATAAAATCTTGAGCCATTAAACAAAAATAAATTGTAACTCTATCGGGCTTCTTTGTTGAAGAATTACAACTCCTATTTTTCCAAGAACTGTATAGTGCAGAGCCAACAAGTGATAGGGTTTCAACGGTGTCGCTCTAATTGCATCATTTTAAATCGTACGATGAACCCTTGTAGACATCACTTTGGCGCCAAATCGACGATAACTTAATTACAATTCATGATAAAAAAGAGAGATGATAATGTGGAGTAAACGAGACCATTGTTAAGATGCATGAGAATTAATTATATACATAAAAAATTGTGAACGGGCAGGTGTGTATATTGTATCTAGATATTTCACTGTACATAATATAAAGATAGCCGTTCACTTTCCGCAAGTAGAATTAGATTTTTTTCATCACGTCTCTCTTAAAACCGGGTTGTCGATGAGTCATGCGGTATAGAACCACTTTCATAGAGGCGAATATAGCGCAATAGATAACAACGATTATATGCAACAATTTAATAATAACTGTGAGGTTATACTACGAATGTGCGGTACAAACTATACATAAGATGAGGAATTAATAAATTAAGAAGAGAGGATAGACAAAACCGCTATTTTATCATATTCATAGCTAGGCTAAATGGGTGCAGAAAAATGTTTTGGGATATTTGAGCACTGTAACGATTGATTTTATGTTATTTTCATGTACATCAGCGTAATAGCTCAGGGGATAAGACGCGTGACTACAAATACTGTGGACATGGGCTCAAATCCGGCTAAAGTCAATTTTTTTTAAATTGATTTAATCGATTATTACGACTGGGAGATCGGGAATAATATTAATAAAATGCGATCGATCGCCTTGATCCAGGTTTGCTTTGATTTTCTGTATTGTAAGGTAATACTGAGGCGATTATTAAGTCGGTGACCTGTGTAACTAGTACTAGTTAAGATCACCTACAAACAATTAACATGTTTTTGTGTCCCTAGACTCTAAGGCTTAGAGTAATAAAAATAAATTATAAAAAAATGTAAATTATTTCCTTGCTCTGAGGTTGTGTCTAAAAAATCCTCTCAAAAAAGCTCCATCAGAGATGTAGGTTTTCTGGTATTCCAGAGAACTATTTTCTCTTAATAAAAAATCATATATATACGTATACAAGCAATATAAAAGAATAAAATTATAACTAACGTTTTTTAGTAAAACATGTTTTCAGGCGATAGGATACAGAAGATAAGTTAATTAAACCTAAGTACAACCAACAAATAGAAAGGATAATAATTCATTTGTGGACGAATGACACAATGGTATGTTTTATTTAAATTCTCGGATATTTACACATTAATTAGTATACAAAAAAAATATAATATAATAGAATGTTGAATGTGGCCGAATACTGGGCAAATTTCAAAGATTTTTTTTGTCAATATCCGATAATTTATATAGAATAATACAATTTAATAAAAAGGTAGATCCACGGCATTTCACTGCACCCACTTGGCCGGTCTGTGATGATATCTTAAAGGTTAACCGACAATGGACTGTAAACTCTTTGATATGCACATTCACATGAAACTATCGATGAATGATTTGACATTGGAAATAAAGTAGGTACATTACATTACTGCCATAACTGATTGCAAATTGCACGGAATCGTATAATAGTTTTGCGCTTTGATTAGTATCGGTCTATATGTTTACATTGTTCACATATAGAACAAACAATATGAAGCCATATCACACCGTTGCTAACTAAAACACGTCTCTTCTTTACTTAGTAAACGGTGACGCAATCACCAGGTATACTCTTCCGTATACAGGTGGTTCCAAAACGCAAAAAAAATCGGTAAAAGGGTTTTACGACTATCAAAATTGATGGAAATTATACATGATATTTTTCCGTATCAAAAATAAGTCAGCTGGTGTGATTATTCAAATAATTTCCTCTCGGTTCGCCTCTAATGCATTGTTTGTCTAAAAATATACATACACCGACACAAATCCCTGTTGAGAAATAATTTCTTCGGATTATGTCTACAGATTTTATTTATAAATACACAATGTAGGCACCTAAATGTTTAGACCGCATAAACCGCAACACGACTACCGATATTATATTATGAATGCATACATCTGAAAATGATTTCCGTTCATACATTACATATACATAAAGTGTTAAGTAACCGCATTTATTGTGTACAATAGTACGTACGTGGGAGTTATTTATAGATATTATTCACGTCAACTTTGTAAAAAAGGGGGTTTTCGAACCCTCTTACTCTCATACAACCCTATCGATTAATGGAGAAGATCCCTCTAAAACATTTGAGAAAATCTTGATGGGAAAATCGAAATAGAATCACCTTTTTTTTAAACATAAAAAATCATTTTAAATACGTACAATAGATTCCCAACAATTATAAGAGCAATTTCGTACTTCCTCCCTAGTGTGTAATTTAAAATGGGTCATATAAACATAAGCCGGCAAGAGGTAATTGGCTGTGGTAAATTTAATGCTCCCCTCACACTACAATTTCATTAAATAATTTCAAGGGCAACTATAAATATACAAATTAAAAAAAAACTGGAATGAGAGAGTTATGAATTGATATCTATATTTGATCTTAATTAGATCTATTCCACGATTCTAACTAAAACAGTTTTAATCTTTATTCAAATATTTATTATAATTGAATTTGGTGTTATACAAATATGAAAGAGAGGGTGCATTTTTAAGCTTTTACTCTATTCGATTGTAAATGGATTGTGTAGCTTTTTTCATATATCACACTGAAAACGTACATTTTTCTTGAACAACAATCAAATTATTTATTACCTGGGAACATTGTGATGAAATTATTCCGATATTACACGGCGAACGTGAACCGACACAGAAGAGAACTAGAGATGAACTGACCGACAAGCGTCGCGACGCCCAACCCATAATATATAGGCACACATACGAACAAAATTGAGATATAAAAATATGCAACAGAATAGTTAATTGCACTGAAAGGACATCTGCGGCAATGACAAACTGATGTTAAGGTCATCATAATTAACACTGTTATGCTAAACTGTGTCACCGAGTTATGCGTAAACTATTAATTAAACAATGCCAATTACAATATACATTCTCCAATTTGTTTTAACTGTAGGTATAACATAGTTGATGTAATAAAGCCTTATAAAACCGTAAAAGTTACCGCTTATACAAAACGACAGACATTAATTTACCTGTTGAACGACAGCTGTTTCAATGTGAATATGGCATGTGTCTTAAAATTTGATATTTGTATATCGTATAGTGACATTTATTAAGGTCGATAAAAAACTTACAAATACCCTTTGTAGAGTATAGAGCAATTAATAATGAAACCTCGTGTTGATTATAATAAGACCTAGTACAAGTAGGTATAATGAAATGCTTTGACATATTCGAGCTCTGCAACGATTTATAAGATTTATTTTTTTAACTCTGATATTTTCACACATTATATGATATGCAATTCAAAAGTTCACCAATTTTTTTATTCATGGGACAAACTATAAAACAAATTTCAAAAATTGTAATTTTATTTATTGTGTTGTAAGCATGTTCTGTTCCGTCCAAAAATCGCATTGCATATAAATAATTCGTGTCAATTTCGCGTAGCCCGTGTATTTTGGCACTCTTCTCGCCTATTCGATAAAGACATAAGTGTGCCTCCCTCACTCAAAACATTTATAGTGACCCCTGAGAGTGGCTGTGACAATACTTTCGCGATTAAAACGCAATAATATTTTAAACATCTTAAAGAAGTAGTCTTTGGTAAAAACTGAGCCTAGATCTATTTGAGTCCATATGACATGTAGTAACGATGCATTTACCCATTTTACTGTGAAATATAACTGAAGATATGAAGAGAGATGTTTACAGTATAATGTTTGCCAGGTAACTCATCTTTTTGGCCACTTGAAGCCACTAGAACTAAACATGCATTTAGCCACTCATGCGATATCTTATGTTTACATCTATGAATAATACATTTCTCCGAATAATAAAGCAAAATAATAAAAATTTAAGCCACGCAGTGCTCTAGAATTTTGAGAAATTGAAAACCTATTTTTTCATCCTCTTGATCTAGGTTTGATTATAATGAATACATGGACCGCAACTGCAAGTGCACTTTAAAAAAATGGTCATTGGTCTGGTGCAAACTGTGTACATCGCCCCACATGTTGGACAATACAACCCCAAACATTAACAATGTGGGGTAAATGTTAAAATCGATATTGTGGAGACACGTAGAGAGTTATTCGGTATAAGGTGGATAGAGAGGGTGAGTCACCACCCAAGCTTAGGGTCATAGTGGCGCCTCGCCCTTACCTACCCCAACTGGATTGTTTGGCAGACTACCCTCGTTATTATCACACTATGACGAGGGACATTACATTACTTTCAACATCACTACTTCATGATTGGATATTTTTATGATATGTATATCATAACGATAGCCCGTTATCTGCACTGCATCTTGGCGGTCAACTTGTTAAAAAAAATATAACAGGTAATACCAATGAATTTTTATCTATAGAAGCGGCATGCATTTCGACTGTTCCCGTATAATATCACAAGTTTCACAAAACACAAAAAAAATTCTATGTGCTCTTAAGTGATTATGGAACTGAGCCACATATTCAATCTGGTAACACTGTTATAGATAATAGATGAATCTACATTAGTTGCCGGTGAAATAGGACCATTTGACTATTTCGAAAAAGTCCCACTTGACAGGTTAAATAATGATTGAAAATCAAAAATTTTTGACGTTTCATACATTTCGTAAACATACGTACGGCAAACGAATTTGCAATAAAGCAGTACCATATATCATACATATTAAGGACTATTTTTGCATATCTTCAATGATCAACAAATATAAATCCAGTCTCACTACCAGATATTCAATTCGATTTTGAATATGTGGCTCAGTTACATAAAGACTTAAGAGCACACAAATTTTTTTGCACTTACGATATTATACGCTGAAGATGTCGATTTAATCCGTCATACTTTCATGCATGGCCATAGCGACGCAATAGAATTTGAATTAGCGAGACGGTGAGGCGGTAGAAACACGCATACGAAACCTTTGGTGTGTGTTTGTATAGGCTTGTGCCTCACATTTATTGTCGTCTTTATAAGTATTAAAGGCCTATATGCATAAGTAAAGATATTAGACTTTACAATCATATGATATTAGACTTTACAATGCCAAACAAACATTTTAGACACATTATAATAGAATACATTAAGTTCTTATTCTTATATGAAAACTCTAGTTTTCTTTCATAAAAAGAAGAAGACTATAGCCTAACTGAATAAAGTGTTTTTAAGTAATAATTAGACTACATTCACGACGCTTAAAAAACCTCAAATAGAAATTATGATATAATAATATAATATACAAATTATACAATTATTATTTATGTTGAACGAAGCATGGCGTTTATTGATTGATGTCGAATGAAAATGATGGTAAATCTAAAAACGAAAACAGTTAAGATTCTCGTGGGAATCTAAACCAAGAAACAATCGCACATTATTATGAAAGCTATGATTTTTTTAATCATAATAAAGTGTTTTATTTTTTGTCAACACAGCATAGTATTTTATGTTTTTCTACGTAATTCAACTACCAATATAACCATTCGCTAAACGCATCAAAATAATACATTCGTACACTTTATCTTATTAAAATCATAATTATACAATTCAAATGTAGTGTTTTAGTGGGACCTGTCATATTTGTAGACAAAAAGAGGAGATTTTGAAATGAGATATTCAAGAGTCGAGTTCTGGCCACGGTACTTGGATACTGAGATTCGCACGGAAATCCTACACCTGTGCAAGTCGATACTGAGACAGTAATTGATACATTAGTTATTAAAAATATACTATAAGGGATTTTATCATTACCCAAAAAACAGCACCTTGAGCAATTTTGAATTCGTCGATAATATTAAAAAAAAACACTGAAATACATTTCTGCCTTACTGTTTTTGCACATTCAAGAAAATTTATATTGAAAATAAGCCACTCCCTAGAAGGCTTCAGTACCCTTAATACACTTACCAGTAGTAGTACCCAAATTATTTAATTAAATAATATAAAATCAACGCTACAAGTACCTAGATACTAACTGCAAAGACACGAGGACTAAAAAACATCAGTTTTTAAATGCAACAAAATTGAGACAGGTTCACATAATGCCAATAATAATTCCCCACATTTCCAATTGGAATCAATTTAGTGAATTCAAGTTTTAATACTGTTTGGTATTTTTTTTAAATAATAGTCTATAATCTCGAGACAAACTATGGCAGATCATAAAATTGCGATATCGTTTAGCCTTGGTGTTAACATAATGGCGATAAAAAAGGGCTATTTAATTCAGGATTAATAACAAACAACTTGATTATGTGCATATTCATATTTGTCTAAATGTAGTGTGTTTTAATTAATGAATTGCCGTTTGTTTCATGTCAAGTGTCAAAATTGAAGTGATGTGGGTAGGTGGAAAATCGTGTCGTATTGGCGAATATATTTTAAGGTTTTTGTGGGAAAATGTTGAAGATTGTGTGGTTGTGAATGTTGGACCGAAATGAGGGTTGTGGCGAGGTTTAGTTGTGATAATAGCATGTAATCAATAAGCCGGTCAATCTGATAGGTTGTGCAGTACTCACCCATGGCTGAGGCACTGTGGAGACTGACACACTGAGGAGAGGCGGTCCAGGGGCGGCCGGTGGTGGCCAGTGGCGGTCAGTGGTGGTCAGTGGCGGTCAGTGACTCAGTCACACAGATTACTTGGCGCTCTGGACTTGGAGTGTCCTGCAGATATCACGAGTGCCTCCTGCAGCACAACTAACTGACAGTTGCTCACACAACGGTCGCCAGGTGTCGCCCTTGTCGACACACCCTGCTAGGTATGGCCACCCCAAACCGTTTTTCACCCTCATTTATGCATTTCATAATTATTCATTTTTACTTTATAATTACAACAATATTGGTTTATAAAAATAAAGTAAACGTTTTCCGACTCAATTTTCACGTGAGATTACTAAAAAAATTAAATTTTTATTAAAATATCCTGGAAGATATCATCTTTCAATAAAAAAATGAACTTTCTACAGCTAAACTAAATTCATACGGTGCTTAAATAAATATTATCGATTTTTTATTACACTAATTAATTAGATGATTACAAAATGGTACTAAAAAAAGTCATTACAAAAATGACAATTAAACATTTAAAATTACATGTACATTTTCTGTTTCTACAATGTTCATGTATTTTTGCCAGATTTAATTTTATATGTATAACGCACTACATAGATTCTACTGAAAGAAAATTCACACATTTTCCCAACCAGATTTGTATTAGAATCAATATAGATTGCACTATGTTTTTTCCATGAATTATTCTAATATTGGGATTAATTTTTCTCATTGTTCCAATCAGAATTTTTCAGAGAATATTTCCCTTCTCTTATATATAACTAATAAAGATGTTGTAGCCAATTATAATAATTTTGCTACACAATAGTCCTTATAAGTAGTACATTATTCTTAAGTATCAACAATATACATACAATGTTCCTATTTTTCCAACTTCACGATGACCATCCTAGTTTTATTCATGGATTATATCACTTAATCTCATTCAATAATTATAAAAGTCAAATGCAATAAAAGAACGATGTTGTCAACAATATATTTATTTTCCTTATATATTAATAAATTTTGCAATCAATATTAGTATCTCTCTTACAGCTATCACAAAATATAAAGATATTACAGGAAAACGTTTTGTAAACCAATAATTTGACACATAGTGTATTCGTTACCCAAAAAAAAAATACATACAGAACTACGGAAAACCACTGGTTATACATAATTTTAATTACCTTAAAAAACTGCTCAAATTTGCAAACCTACAAAGAAAAAACACATGACAATCACATAGATTTAGCACACACACATATATGGTATGGTGTTTTAATATAGATTTTGTATATTAGTGTTATTAGAATATTAATTTTAAAAAACATTATTTTCATGCCTACTTTATATCACAAAGTATGGATTGGAGCTGTTGATAATAATTCATAATGAAAAATAATATTATGCATTTTGAATTATCCAAACTTAATATGGTCTGTACCTAATTTTATAACATTTATGGTTGACTATATTGCTACAACAATTATGTGTTGAAGCAAAGCCTTTATTGTATCTGTGAATTTATATATAAAAATCATTAATTTTGAAATATTTAATTCATATAGTTTTTATGCTGCAAACAATCCAAATATTTTTATACAACTCTATAAAGTTACCACATTTATTTTTATATTTCATGTAATATGCCGCCGCAGTGCAGTCTTACCAGATGACAACTTGAAAAGTACAATAGTCATATTAATTTTATTAGCAGGCCATCATTCGTAAAAGTTCTTTAATGATACATATTATGAAATTCATTAGAATTAATCAAACATTACTTCTTACTAACATTATCAATTGTTTAACATTCACCGATTATCATAATTCATCCAATGCCGACACGAAAGGAAAAATTTCCATCGCAGTCACAAAGAACGAGTACTGATCACCGAATAACATCTTTCACACAGTAAAGCTCTAGATATCACTACAGAAAAAATTAAATTGGCATTTTTTTTACTTTCACTTGCACGAAAGGCTGTTTTCAGCCAAAAATTTTCTAATACAGTATTAATAGAATGCAAATAGTTTGATGATATATACAATATTTAAAAACAATGTTTTATTGGACAGGTACTTCACAAAACCACAATATCTTAATGTTAAGTACAGGCAATTTTAAAGCAATTTTTTTAGATAGCCTCTAATAGGTCAACCGTCTAGGAATAATTTGAGTGTTCCATTACCATTACTCATTAAATGGCAGTTTAATGCATATTCTAATTCCTTGTATCCATTTGTGGATTGATATTATGTGCAAATTGATTGAACGATTGAATAAAAAGAGAAAAATAAATATGCAACTACAAGTTTGTTTCACTAGCTGGTAGTCATTTAACATATTCCGAGTGTGAAAAAATATTCTTAACATTTCTTTCATTTTGTACTTGTGTATTTTACTATATAGAATTTAAAACAGATTCATTGAAAACATTATTGAAATGAGTATATTATAAATTAATAATAATATATAGCAGTAGACAGATTTGCTACATATGCATATCACAAAAGATGATTGAATCTATTTAAGAAAAAAATATTTAAAAGGTATGATATTGATATAAGCCATATAAGCAAAAATAAAACCCGTATTTATAGCACACTAAAATAACAAGGAGACAAACAATATTATGTCTATTATAAGAGGGTTGCATTCAAGAATCATCTGGACGGGATATGTATAAAAATAAATATCAATATAAAACTATAAAATATACAAATATGTAATTTCAAATTAAAGGAAAAAAACACAATAATCAATGAAATTTAGGCAGCTGCAAATAAAAACAAAAATTATGAGATGGTGGTAATTAAGTTTTAACAAAGGATATAGGTAACAATAAAAAAAAATATTAGGATTTGTAATGACAAAAGGCAAAACAAAATAATTGATAGAACATTATGGATTTAACAATACATTATGTACTTATATTCCAGATGTTATCTTGATTATTAATATTGTAATAATAATCTTCTTGGTTTACACAATTATAATATACATTCATATGTATACACACATGCGGAAATTACATACTTTTAATATAATGTTGTTGAACAACAGTAAAATTTCTATTGTGAAAAAAAATATTGCACCAGCTTTTTTTTTGATAATTTACAATGTTAGGAAATCATTCAAATAATATAATTGATATTATTTTTAACATTTTTAAATAATTACATATCAATGTTTTTATCAGCACCAGTAAATGTAAATCAACCAAATTAACAAAACAAATCAAGTGGAAAATTGATCATTGATTCAGAGAAAATATATTATGTAAATTCATTCCTCATCAGAATCACCATCACTGGAAAAATCATGAACCTGGGTTGTCAGTCGTGGTGGAAAAGGTCCACTTGTTTGTTGTCTATGAATATTATAAATAATAATATTAAAACACCTGTATTTGTTTTATAATTACATAGTATATGTATGTTTTCATGGTACCCAATTTATCATGAGAAAATATAATCAAGAAAATATAGGTATACTACTTACGCAATTCTCCTATAATGATTAAGCCATTCTTCGAGCATTTGTGCTACCAAAAGCGGTCTTTGGTGAGTACGTTGACGAGCTACCAGCAAACCACCTCCTGTACTGCAGGTCAACATCCATTGCTGCATTATTGTTTCTTCATGGCCCAACTAAATAGAAATATGTGTTAGTTAAAAATATCCAATAACAAACATGATAAAATAAAAAAATATAAACATTTACCTCATCGCATGTGAGGAAATGAAGAGGCAAAAGCTTTCCTTCAGAATCGGTGAGAGGTAGAAATATTTCATCTTGCCCTTCATCATCCTCCTCTTGTTCATTTTCAGATCTATGAAATTTAAGTACATGTAAATAAATATTACTTAGATTATGTATGCCTTTTATCCAATTTTAATTAATATTCATTATTAATACTATTAATAAAAAATATGTGAAGAAGAGAATTCATACTTGAGTATGTTGCATGTTAACAAGAAACGTAAAAAAAATTATAAACACCATGCAGCTTAAAATAATTTTAAAAAAAACTCCTTAAGAGTTAAGGGACCGTAATAATTACATTACTATAATTAAGGTAGGATTCCTTTCTACGCAACAGACGTCACTACCAATTGGTACGAGACCGAATGCAGTATCAATTGAAATGTAGTATTGTCTGCCATATGGCACAGATTTGTAAAAAGACACTCCGTATTCCCACTTTCATACCAGTAAAGAATGTATTTACCAAAAGTAGAAAAATTAATTACCTGCATATGTAGCCTGCTGTGTTTCCAGCAGCTTGAGAATAAGGTTCAATAGGAACTAAGGCTGAGAAATGTCCTCTGGTATATCCAAGGCATATAGGTGACTTGGAACAAAATGATGGATCCCAAAGCATGGGCAAATAAACTCCTATAATAGAATAATATTAATATTAGAATACAAAAATTATATTGAAATATACAATTTAAATTACCTTGAAAGCAGGCATAGCCTAATGCTTCACCACGGAATGAATTGACTACTTCATATGCATACACAATTATAGGCCTGCGCACAACATGTGAAAGAGCCCATACGTGCAATTGACTAAGAGAACGGCCTGGTTGTGCAGCTGCATGAAGAGCACAGCTCCAATCAGCTTCTAGTTGGCATTCGTCTGGAGCATACCCGGCTTTGTCAGCTAAAAATATTTCCTGAGCTAACCACCTTGGGTACATTCTGAAAAAAAAAATTAATTACACACTATGTATGTATATTAAACTTCTATATTACTGTAAAATTAACTTACCCTCTGCCTGCATATTGTAATGTGTCAGATAGAGCACGTCTAAGAATATTATCACGATCAAATACACCCCACGTTGCTTGTAAAACAGCATCGAGGAGACAATCACCAGCAGATCTATTCCATAGTGCATACAATCTAGAACCTAATATTTTTTTTATTAATATTTTCATAAATGAAAAAACATACGTATAATGAAAATCTGTATTTACCCAATCGCATAGTTAATTCAAGACTCCAATTGATAACTGCAGCATCACCTTCGAGTTGCTGTTGGGCATCCCTGTCTAATAATTCTTCAAACAACTGCTCTTGTATTGGTTGAGGCAATTCTTCAACATCTACAATTTTTTTTTGTATATAACTAAACTGGGCCAGTAATGAAAATTTTTAAATATTGGAAATAAGCCAGAAACACAATGAAGGTTACAGTATGTATTGGGAAAACCAAGTATTTGGCTCTCATTCAAATTACATAATTAAATTGAGATCATATTTTAATTATTACCTGCAGGTAAGCAAAAAGTCGTTATATCATGAAGGTATCTCGCCGAGAACCCTTTCCTGTGTCTTATATTAGATGCCACATGGCGCCTGATGGCTCCGGCAAGGTCAGGAGCCACGTACGATGGTGCTCTTTTAATACCAGATCCTCCCCCAGATATACGTGAGAGTAAAGTTTTAAGAATATCTTCTCTTTGAAATCTATATAAGAAATGAACAATATTAATATAAATAGTTTTAACAAAAATAAAATGAAATTTACCGGATTGCTAAATGTATTAATGTATATCCAGAATCAAATGCTGAAGCTCTATTTAACAAAGTTACTTCAGCAGATGTAATTTGTCGGGCTGGATCCCCGCCATTGGAAAGATATTTCACCACAGGTACTATATCGCCATCAACAACACCTAAAATATACAATCAATTATTTTAACAAATTATTCCGTTAACATTATGTAAACTTAATAGAAATATTTACCCAAACAAGCTTGAAGCCATGCCCAATCAGTTTGGCGGTTCCGTTTGATTCTCCTGTTGTTACTTGGATCAACTTCTTGAATTGGACTTTTTGGAGAACATACATCATTTATACCTTAAATTATAAATTTATAATCATACTGAATCATGTTTGTTTTAAGTAAAGTAATACTAACCATATTGTGTTCGTGAGGAGACTTTTGAACTAGGTTTAAAATCTTTGGCCTCATAATCCATTATAATATTACTCCTTTCAAGAGATGGATGACGACTTGGACTAACTATGTTAGTAGTTTGTGGAATTGCTTTAGATGTCCCGCACATAGCACATTTTGTCGATTTGGGCCAATTTTCAAAAGTACAAACCTGAATTTTGTTAAATATTTAGGATACACAAAAGAAAAAAAATTATATTGAATATACCTGACAAGGCCATTTATTAACTGGAGAAGCTTGAGAAAGCAACGAAGGACTAGAAGTTTGAAAGCTGCTATTAGGAAGTGCACATTGTTCTGAATCTTGGTTTATGTTCAATAAATCCACGTGTTCTTGAATTTTGTCAATAGAATCTTTCCCTAAAACAATATTTAATAATTTATATATAAAGTTTGAATATGTGAAAAAAAAAATATTACCTTTATATATCCCACACTGTCTACATATCAATGAAGCAGGTCTTCTAATTGGATTACTGCAGGTACAGTGTTCACAAGTCCATGAATAAGGCTCCAAGGAGATATCCTGTTTCTGTTGTTTTTTTGTATCGTTTTCATTTATGTTAGTCAAGTCTTTGGGAAAAATTTGCTGACAATAATTTTCATCCACATCTCTTAAGCGATAGATATCTTCAGTTACTAATGGCTTAACAGCTCTACACATGGTGCACTGAGAAATTAAAAGCAAATCTTTATGGATTTTCTTTTATTAAAATGCAAAATTAATACCTTTTGTGATAAGGGAAAGTTTTCATAGGTACAATATTCACAGGACCATTTTTTAGTCGAGTTGGAGGACGGTGTAGCAATAGGAGATGTGGCACTTGCACAAGTTGTGATTGCTTCATGGTTCTAAAATTTTTTAAATCTTATGTATAAGTTAAAAAAAAAATTCAAGAGTAATAAAATCTTATAGTGGCGGTCAAATATCAGTGAGGCGTACATATGTAATAATAAATGTAGGTAAAATTCGAATTTATCAAAGATATATGTACCTGTATAGGTGATTGACATGATATAACTCCATCTTTATCAATGCTCGGTGATAGTTTTCGAGAAGGCGGAGAATTCGGCGATTCTTTCAAATTTGCATTAGATACGGCATTTTCCTGATGCATTTCATCGCTCATTATATAAATTAAAAAATACTAAGCGGGTGGAAATATATAAGACTCTGAACCCAAACAAATGTTACAATACAAACTTTAACTGATAACGAAGAGTTAATATCGTCCACGCAAATATGAACAAAATCATTCAGAAATATTATTTTTTAAAGAGAAGTCACTCACAACCAAAATTAAATATTTGGTTGCTAGATTTGTATAACTGTCATTTCATTATGCGATAATCTTTCAACTCAATCATCGATCCTGATGATGAATCTTGAGATCCAATTGTTTTAGATAATCTGAAACGCTTTAAAAAAATACAAATATAATTAAACATTTTCAAATAAAGATATAATTGAGAAAATATACAATAATATTACGTGTACTAAGACAGATTACAGTAAAAAAACTTATTCAATCATACAAAGTAATAGTTAACATTCTATTTTTTTTATAAGATAATGAATTATTATGATAAACAACTACCAGTGTGTATTATAATTTTGTTTTTATTTAATGACAATTTTTGTTTATTACATAAAATCGATTTTTTTATTATTTAATAGAATATATATTTAAGTGATTATTATTTAAATAGGGAAATATATTGAATAAATAAAATAGTGGTGCATACTGCAGTATCAGAATGACGGGAAAACGAGGACAAGGCGATAGAATATTTTGTAGGCAAATAATTAGGACCAAAGGACAGGAAATTAGAATACAGTTAAAGCTACAGAGACAGATTTATTGCAGCATAGACAAGATCACAATATTGAGGAGAAAGTGACGATTGGCAATCTGATGACACTTACTTGCAGGGAAACCACCAGTCACTAGAGAACAATGGCGATGAAAGGGGATGCTACTTGTGGTGCGGGGAGGGCGGAGAGGGCGGAGAGGGCGGAGAGGGGGCGGGGCCAGGAGTACGAGTCAGCAGTGGTGGTGATGATCATTAGAACAACAGTCCCACCAAACACTCTCCTGCCAACTGACTGATGATCTCGGCCACAGTGTTGCCACCTCGCCTCTTCTCTTCTATTATTATTATTGTTCGAATATAATAAATACCTATCTACTTATTTTATTCTGTCATCTAGTTTTGGGTCCGTCACAAAAAATCTTATGATTCTACCGCCGCAGAATAAAAATTCAAAATAATTTATGCCCGGAAAATTGTATATTTTATCAAATATTTGATTATAAAATGAGCAAACAACGAAAGAACTATCCATCCTAAACTAGAATCGGTATGTATGTGTAGTAAATGATAGAAATTCATGAAACTAATGAAAAAAAATTATATACCTAGGTGAAATCAAGGTAAATAAGGAAGGACATCCATAGAAGACAAGTGAAAGAAAGAAGATATGAGGTATGTAGGTAAAGAATCCAATAATGAAATGAATGAAAAATGATAGGTGTGAGTAGTTGGTTGGATAACTGTCAATGAATTTTTTTTATAAATTATTAAAATAAAATTAAAAGAAGTAATATTTTTTTAACTTTATAATTCCTCGAACATAATTTTATAATACACTCACCAAATACATAGGAATATTCTACCTGGCTCAATTTTATATAAAAATATACTCGTGTAAGCTACATTAGTTTTTAAAGCTTACTTTAAAATTGAATCAATCAATAGAAATCATCATTTTTTTTAAACACTTGTGTAAAATAAAATGCAGCTGTGTGTGTAACAATTGACTCTTTATTGTTTTCATTATGAACCCATATTAATTATTTTTATCACTGGAATTTATTTCAATCTTTAAATTTTTTATATTTATTCTTGCTTTCAAAATGCAACATCAAAAGATGCACATAATATTCATTGCGAGTGATAAAAAAATAGTATAGTGAATATTATATTTATCACATGTCGTAAGAATTCCAGAGATTTCTTCCTGTGTTGAATGAATAGCAAAGAAATTATACAACGGAATTTGAAAGATTGACTAAAAAATTATATGAGACTTAGATGACAAAGAATTCAATAAATCTCTGAAATTCGATATAACATTTAAATAATTTATTATTCAAACTCAGTAATCCATCTAATGGTTACAAATAATAGCATGATGAGTCCACACGGCTACATGTCACTAATATAGTGGAAATCTAGCCAGGTGTGCACCCTTCATTAATTAAAAACAACTACCAACTAATATACAGGCTTTCAAATGGAAAAATATTCACCTTTTATGATTTTACATGATTATTACTCCATCATAGAAAAGATGTCCATTTCACAACACAATAAATTTTAATGCGATAAAAGAATCAATTCATCATTCAAATTAAAGACCTTTATCATTGTGCATGTGGATAAAAATACTGAGGGTAAAAATATTTAAATTATAATGATGATGATGTCTTTCTGAATTACTATAAATATTGCATACACATAGTAAATCATATTATAGTGCAGAAAAAGTACAGGAAATGAACATTTCTATTACAATTTTTTTCAATATTTAAATGTTGTAATTAAATTACACACACTAATTGCTGTTGTGAAATTGACAATTACAGTATTAAATACAGTAATGATGAAATATTTCAATGAAAAATAACTATGTATGTATGTACAATTAAACAAGTTTTACAAAATTTACAAATCTATGTATAAATATGTGTGTATATAATATACTCAACTGTTGTTAACTGGGCGACTACAAATATTTATTTCACGCATCATTGATATATTGGATGGTAAAGAGTAGTCAGTGTTTTGCATTTTAATTAAACAAATAAAAATTGAAAAACCGAAATTTTGTACAAGAAAATTTAACAAGAGGTGCATAGATGTTGTCACTATCACAATTGGTATTTTTTACAAAAATGTTACGCGAATGCCTCGCATTCATGTATTACGCAGTGTGGGCACCTGACAATCACCGTGATGGATGGTATTCAAACTGAGAGTGCCGTATATATTAGCACCGCTCACCGCTGGCAGTTCCATAGTTTTGATAGTTTTCACACCTTCCTGGGAAGATTGTGACCCGCTCAGATGATCAGGCATAGAATTTTCAGCTTTCACAGAAGGTTGAGGAAGAACCAACCTCAGATTTATTACTTTATCTTTGGGAGATAAATCTATAGATTTCATCTTTTCTGTTGATTTCAACACATCTTTGTCTGATCGGCCAAGAATTATATGTTTGAATGTTTCATAGGTAGACCAACAAATTGCTGCTGCTGGCATTTGATAAAGAACGCGAGCTTGTATTCCTTTGAAAAATCCTTTTGGACCTTGCAATCTATATATTATTTGAATAGCCTCAAAGAATCCTTTCGGTTTTATACCTGGTTCTTGTGTGTTTAGTACTGTTTTACAAACATCAAGAGGCGTGGTTGCTGCAGCAGCAACAGCTCCAGCTACAGCACCGGACAACATATGAGCTGGAGGATTGTATGACCTTTTTTTGTTAGTCAATGTTTGAATGTATTCATATGCTGTGAAGTGTATAGACTGAAATGGTACATTCATCGATAATTGGGTAGTGTAAGATCTATAGAATGCTCTTAGTCCCTCTGTTCGATACACTTGGGATATACAATGTAAAACGCTTCTGTATGGGGAATTATACATCTGTAGTCTCTGCTTGACAACTGAAAATATATACAATTTTATTCATAACGTATCTCAATAAACTTGATAATCTATTCAGTAATTCTGTATGAGCTAAAGCCAAATTCATACTTTTTTGAGTGCAATACATAGTGAAATTTAATAAACTAGGAATACATGGATGAAAAAATATTGAATAATGAAAAATGGAATGCACTCTCTTTCAAGTTTTAATGAATATGAATTTATTTCACCATTAAAATTAAGTGAATCAACAGCCATTGCTAAAGAAAGAATGTGTTGTGTGTGACTGTGTGTAAAGCTGTTGAAGGACAAATTATATGTGAAGTCCGACATATTAAATAATGGAGGTAATTTAGATCATTGAACTTGCAATGGAAGCAAAATGAGGGTTGTGCGAAGATAATTTAAATAGTAATTTTATCACCTTCTGTAGGATTTGAGATGCCATCATGAACTAGCGATGCAAGGCAACCAGAAGCGCCTGAAACATAAATATTGTAAAACTGAAATAACACTATTTTGAGTTAGTAGTTGAATTATATTTTTGTTATTAAAATATATTTTCTAACCATGAAGAATATAAACAATCCAAAGATGACTTTGTTTATATGCATATTCCAATAATGCAATGGGTTTTGTTTTCAACAATGATAATTATGTGAATAATGCACCATATACGTGTGTTAAATAAAAATTGATAACTTTATAAAGCAATATGATGGAACCAATGATGCCATAAAAAATATTAAGGGATATAAATAGTTCTTACCATATACAAAATGTTTATGTTGTGGACTTGTAATTTGAGTTAATGAATCTTTAGAGAATTCATAAGTGCTAAAGTATAGTGCATGAGCAGGACCAGCTCCTATGACTACCGCTGACATACCACGAACAGGCCTGCAATTATTAAAAATAATAAACCATTAAAAATCACTAAAAATAACAAGACTATTAATTATACTTTTAAAATAAAACATATTATACATTCATATAATTTGAATGTATAATGGTTAATTCAATGAAAAGAGACAAAAGTGAATGATAACCATATATGAAACCGGTTCAAAAATGTTTTGAATCAAAATTTAAATAAATCACCATTTAAATAAAAGTAAACTGAACAAATACTAGAAAAAAAATGATGAGTCTTACCTAAAAAGACCTTCATGTTGGACCATACTCCGGAGAGTTCCAATAACGGTTGAATTTGTTGTCACTCCTAGTGATTGCATCCTCGTCTGTGAACAGATTGTATAAACTTTGGTAAAATTTTATTTAAATAAAATTATATATCAGTATTGTAACATAAAATATGGCGTGAAAATGTTCTGTGTGTTTTATTTGTTAAATAATATGTATTAGCAATAAAAATATGTTAGATATTTATAGGTGAGAAAGGTTACACAAGATCTCTGCAATAAATACACACATTATGGCCAATACAAAGTACAAGAGATGAAAGTTATTTATACCAAGTAAACTCTGAATGTTGTTTGTATAACATACATTAATTGTTTTAAAAAAATTGATGATGAAAATAGTTAAATTGATTATGACAAGTTGTCATGTATAAAGATAAGGATGATAATAATTATTATCTTCGTTGACAGGTACTGGAAGTTATATTTTCCACAATATTAAACAAACGGGCAAATAATGCAATCTAATCTCAGCCTTTATCGAGTCTTGTGGAAAAATAACACTTTTCATCTTAACTTATGATTGTATGTTTAAAAATAATATCTGATTGCACTTTTCATGCACTGATTACTATGTTTAATTTGATATGACAATTTCAAAACTAAATCTCCGTCAGTGTCAAAATTAATAACTAATGCTCTCCCATTCAGATTCAAATTTTGTCGGCACTCTTTCAAAGTCATTTGTCTGTGGAAAAACATCAACATGCTAAACAATTGGATCCTTTGATATTTATAAATATGTAGAAAACATGTGTCATATAAAAGTATTCCCCGCACTGGGTTTCTCCCAGTTGACATTAACTTATCATATTTGCAATGTATTTCATATCAGCGTGTTAACAAGTAAGGAATTGTTCATTCAGAGCACACAATTTGCAAAATAAACAGAGTAATTAAATCACATATTATGAGAAGTGTAAACTTTGGATTGAAAAAAACAATACTGATAATATTTGTAGACGAGTACTGATTACTGGTAATAAACAATATTGAATTTTAAATAGGTTTAGTTAGAATTGCAAAAATTTTAGAATTCAATGCATATTAGAATTAATGAAGCTCATGAATTAACACAATGAATGATTTCAATTTGAGGATTTTATAAAATAATACCGTTATTTGCATACGATTGGTAATTGTTGAAATTTCAATGACACTTTCCTAGATATTTCCACTTTCAATTGTAAAATAGCTACCGTTTCCATACAATTTAAAACCTATTCCAAATAATTTAAGATGGATCATGTAGTATTTGCAAAAGGCCAACCAAGTTGTCTTTCTAGAATTTAATAAAGAGAACTTTGGTACAAAAAAGAGTTTCAAAATATCTGATGGAACTTATATTAGTTAAGGGGTTTTATTAATTTGTAGCAGAAGTATAATATATTAAAGTAAATTAAAAACCTGTTTTAAAAGAGAAATCAATAGAAATTGATATTTTTTTATTATGAATAAAAGGAAATTTTGAATAAATTAAATACACCAATTTTTATAAAATAAAAGATTAGGGTTTTTTACAAATCTAAAAATGATTTAGTTTTTGATGATTATTGGAAATGTAATCGATTAAACATACATTGAATAAAGATATTACTGGAAATTCAGAGCAATCTTATCGCTATTTCGATGTCTATCGTAATTATTTCCGCAATATTATTATTATTCATTCATATTACACAGATTAATATCTCCTTCATAGTAAAAAAATATGAAGCGACGATTTCACTTATTTATCTTTCACCCAACCGAGCCTCTTAATCCCTGTAAATAGTTTTATTTTGCAACATGCAGAGATCGTGAACGATTGAGGATTTCTTAGACATCTTATGGTTTGAAAATAATATGTCGTGTGTGGATATATGTGTGGTTAGTCACATTTCATAGAAAATAATTCCACAGTGGAAATATTTTCTAAAACGCATTACGTAAAGTTTGAGGTTATGTTGACATAAGTCAGGTCTGAGGAGCCGCCATCTGGTATACGATGACATGAAATACTTGTCCAAGGAGGCAATAGGATTAGTGACCATATGTTAGGAGAAGGCCGCCACCATGACAGGCCGAGGAAGAAGAGGCAAAGGGGCGGAAGTGATGACGATGACAATGATGATGATGATGACCTTGACAGAGTCCAGCGGGTACATGATGCAGTGCTCCATGACTCCGGCCAGGGCCCCCGCGGTCATGTGGGCCGAGATGTCAGCCCCGGGCAGGGCCTCGTAGTCCTCGAAGTTCATGATCTCATATTAGGCGACTACAGCCAGGAAACTACGCGGACTACTCCTGCCCTGGACTACCTACGAGTACACTACACTGACTACTGTCAAACACTTCAAATAACAATTAATATGACTGTAATTATTGTTATTATCACTGCCAGTCTTATCAGAAGACACGTGCGTCCAGCGCCTCCGCCGCGCACTCACTGACATATTTTTATATTTATATCGTTGCATAATCTATTCAATTTTTAATTTACTATCGTTACTTCCCAATCAAAATTTATTGAATATCAAACATACCTGTGACCATTTTCATTTTTAAAAGAGAAAATAGAGCAGAAATACACTCGTGATGTTCAATAATTATGGAATTCATTCATATTTCAACGGTTTTGTCAGTTTTGATAAGTTTTTTGTTTTTTAAATGAAATGTAATAGATTAAAAACTTTTTTTTAATATAAAATAAAACTAAAAGGGTACAGAAATTATTTATATTTTTAATGTTAACCCCGTACTTACATTAACTCGAAGTTACTCTTTCAGGTGTCAATCTTTTTTTTATTTATAAATCCATATATCGATGCATTTATCAATGTAATGTCTGTGAGAAACGTCATCTCATTGTAACCTCAAATATGTCCAGAAGGTTGATAAATATTAGTAGAATATTCGTAAACGATGTGAAGTTTCGTAGGAAAATATCAAAATATGCAAGTGTCGAGACAATCGACTGTAGCGAAAAGGAATTCAAAGAAAGGAAGAGGGAGAGAAATATATGGGGTGTAGGAATAGGCGTCGGGCTCGGAGTAGGCGTTGGGCTGGCTACTTGGGGCGACCGGCGGCAAGTGGTCGAGGCGGCCGTGCCATTTAACAATGGAGATCAATCGGCCAGAAGTCACTTTAACTTCATAGCCAATGTCGCCGAACAGTGTGCTCCTGCCGTAGTCTATATCGAGATAAGAGAGAAGAGAAGAGATCCTCTCACAGGCCAGCTTCTAGGTTCTTCCAATGCCTCCGGATTCGTTGTGGAGGAAGATGGTCTCATTATTACTAATGCCCACGTAATTAACAAACCCAACACGATTGTTTCTGTCAAACTACAGGTCTATATCCCTTTAGTTACATTTTATTTTTTACATTGATTTTTAAATAAATTTTTTAATTTAGGACGGAAGAGTGTTCACCGGAAAAGTGGAAAATGTTGACTTGCAATCGGATCTTGCTACTGTAAGAATACCAGTGGGTAATTTGCCAGTTATGAAACTAGGAACATCTGCTGATATAAGGCCCGGGGAATGGGTAATTGAATTTATTTTACAACCATTGATACAAATAATTTCTATTGTTATTGTATTATAGGTGATAGCACTCGGAAGTCCTCTTACTTTAAGTAATACCGTTACAGCAGGAGTAGTCAGCTCCACTCAACGAAACTCTGAAGAATTAGGATTACGAGGTATTCAAATAACATCTAATTTATTATACATCTTTTACAAATCACGCCTTTTCCAAATTCAGGTAGAGATATAACTTATATACAAACTGATGCCGCTATAACATTTGGAAACTCTGGTGGACCTTTAGTTAATTTGGATGGTGAAGCTATAGGAATAAACAGTATGAAAATCTCACCGGGAATATCTTTTGCAATACCCATTGACCATGCGAAGAAATTCTTAGCCTGTGAGTATTTATTAATAACACAATAAAATAAAATATCTATTGTCTTTTCAAAATTTCCAGCAAAGCAGGATGTTATTCCGGTAAAAAGATTTTTAGGAATCACCATGTTTACTTTGACACCGACTATTATCACAGAAATTCAACAAAGAACTTCTCAGGTTTTTATTTAAATATGTATTTGGCATTAAAACTATGTATTTAAGTAATGTGGATTTATGATTTCATTTATAGATTTCAGAGGATGTGAAGTTTGGAGTTTTAGTTTATAGAATAGTTCAAGGGTCTCCCGCGCATAGGTATTTTTATTTTTAGTGTAAATATGTTTTTTAATCTATTTTATTTAAAAATTAAATATTGTAGGAGTGGCCTCATACCTGGTGATATAATCACACATCTAAATGGTACGGAAATACATTCAGCGCGAGATTTATACGAACTGCTTGAAAAAACTTCTGGTACATTAACTGTTCGAGTACACAGAAAAAATACGAAATTTGATCTACAAATTGCCCCTCTCGAAAAGTATTGATTACATGACTGTTCACAAAACTAATTATTTAGTGAACAATAAAATTGTATAAGCATGTGAGTATTCTAGACAAATTATAATTTTCCATACAGATTATTTCTGTAATAAAATGTTATTGAGAACCTTTCTGGTAGAGAATACTACATATGTATAATGTGTGTACATACATATTTATTTAACAAACTCATATTATATGTAAAATATTTATTGAATTTGTTATACAATTGTAATGGTTGTATTAAATAAACTTTTCGGTAATAAAAAAATGTTAGCTTTCTTCCATATCATCATCCGAATCTAATAATATTGATTTAGATACATCCTGTTTGTTTGTTTCAATCGGCATCTCAATGTCATCTGGATTCCAACTTATGTGTTCTCGGATTTTTACCGATTTTAATGTCTCCATGGTTTTTATGCTTGTTCTTACAAAATTTGTCTGTGGTAAATGTTCACCTGTTTGCTGTTGATTGTTTTGCAACCTACCATCAGTTTCTCGAGATATAATATTAAATGTTTTAGATGCTATACTAGTAGTTGAGATATCTAGTGAATCACGAGATGGTTGGTCATCGTGTAATAGTTTTGAACCCATATTAAATTCTGTCAAATCAATCACATTTGATGTTTCCGTTTCTTCCTCGAATATATTGTTAGTATTATATTCTGGTATATTTTGTGCCAGTACCTCTGGTGTGATTATATTTTTAAAATTTAACATCTCAATATTACCCAAATCTTTTTCAGGAACTATTTGAATGCAGGGGATAGTATGAGGTTTTTTGTTTTTCATACTTTCTATAATTATGGGTTTTAGTGAATTATAAGTTTCTCTGTTGAAGACCACATCACCATAAATAGGGCTTATCACAAAGGGCTCAGTACTGATCATGTAGAAGTATTCATTTATTATTCTGTTACCTAATTTAGAAATGAAAAATTTCTTGTCATCGGAAACAGAACATGATGTTATGGGATTCAAAACAATCATAGGTAAGCAATCCGAATTCTTCTTAGTATCATTTTCAATTTCTGTATTATCAACATCATCTTCTATTACAAATGATTCTTTATTTGTCTGAAATAAATTTTTTAAAAAATTACAATGAAAAAATTATTCAATAAATTAGGTAGAGAAGAACTTACTTCTGTAACTACAAATTTAACATGATAGTATTTGGCGTTTTTTTTATAAGCTGGAGGATTTTTGGTTGAATTCACTAATTTAACACTCACTTTGGAATCACGATTTTCTACATAAATAATTTTATCAGTCTCACCAAGCTCAGAATTAAGCATTACATGGAAATTTACTTTGTTCAGCCTTCGAAATTTTTTCACTACAATATTCTTCCCAATGATATTTTTGAATAATTTAACTATCTTTAATTTAAGTTGTTTCTGATGCAAATCTCTCACAGCTGACGATTTGTTGTCTTTGGTATTTGTCTGTACATTCATTGTGTCATTATTTTCATGATTGATTATTTCTTGTTTTAAGACAGTTGCCGGTTTTGTCATTATATTATTACACTTTGATAATTTTTCAATATCACTTTCTAAAGTTTTCAAATTGTGTGTTAACATTTCATGTTTTTGTTTCATTAGGTCAATCTTCGACTCAATAAGTGCTCGTTGATCCTTATGGTATTGAATAGCATCGAGCAAATAAGCTTTTTTTTCTTTTAAATATTTTATTTTGGATAGCATTCTTCTAAAAGAATACAAACACAATTATTGATTTTATTATATGACATAAGCATGTTTTTTTGTTTAAGTTAAAATCTTGTATGCAAAATAAACAAGGTAAACATGATAGTTACACTATTAAATACTGCTACCGCTACACTATTCGCGATCTCCTGTCAAAATTTCACAAGTGCTTGGTGTTGCCACATTGAAATATAAGATAATTTTTGCATGAAATAAAAAAGATGTTAAATAATTTTAAATAATACAGAGATTTATGCTTAAAATATGCATGTATTGTTGATTTGCAATTACATTGAAAGAAAGTTGTATTTCAAGATGGTATCAAACAAATGTGGGCAAAAATGAAATAAACAACAATTCACATAAGCCATTTATTACATTTTAACATTAAAAATATATTATTAAATTTCTCAATAACATTAATAACTTTATGCAGTTTTCATAAATGGAAACAAATCCAATTGATGAACAATGTGTAAATATTACTAAATAAAAGATTTTTTGTTTGCATCGATTTTATCAATAAAATGGTATGGTAGCAAAGTCTTTATTTTATTGGAGTTTTGTTTGGGGTTTAGTGCAAAGGCGGTGCCAAACTAACTAAATATGTATTGTTCTTTCTAATTGTCTGCAATGTAAATGAATTTAATTACATTAAAAAAGATATATGTATTTGTTATTAATTATGGATTATACTTTAGGAAAAAGTATGGCAATTGCTAAGACACTATGTTACAATTAGTTTGCTAATCTCAATAAAACACTCAATCCACAAAACTTAAATGATAAGTGTATATTCAGGCAAAAGTCAAATGTCAAAATTATATAAATTGCACATTTTTCACCTAAATATAATACAAATTATTTTCTCACTGGTACTCTTTGCCACATCAGTCAAACAAACTGAAAAGCAAACCGTGGTACAGTTGATGAATTGTGGATTTTTTACTATATATTTATTTGAAATGCATTTTTAGAAGGCTTGTAATACATATACATATACATATATATGTATGTAGTATATATTTTTCAAACTGGTTTATGTGTGCAATATCATTAATTTACAAACTTAATACTATTGTATAAAGCACTTTATATGAACTTTTGTATTTACATTTAATTTATCTATTTGACATGTCACTTTGTAACATATTTACACACATATATTTTTTCTGTATAAATAAACTCTGAACTTTGCCACCCATCATTTGAATTGTACTGAAAATTTCAATAATCAGATTAACCAGTCTTATATGATTGACAGAATCAATCAAATAACTAGACATGACAAACAACAAAAACTTGGAGAAAACGTAAAAAAGCAATTCAATTATTTTAGCAATAACCCATTGCACGCTCTAGTATAATGCATACATGACAAATTTGCTTGTTGACTTTACTTCTGGTCAGTTTCACCTAACGTTATTATTTACAAATATTTCAATATACACAACTGAAGAACAATAAGATTATGGACTTACATATTAAAATTCAGTCATAACAGCCGATGAAATCAATTTTATACCGAATAAAAACGCAATCGTCCTTAAGTATCCCCATATCACAATTGTAAAATTGTATTTCATCAAAATTGGTGTTCAAAAATAAACCACACACAACGACTCAATCATAATAGACACTGATTGTATAAATGATTGCTTTCAAAGCTACATCCAGTTTCATAATGATTAGCTTTGCTTTAAATAACACACATATAGCGACATAATAAGAAAATTAGGGCTAAATGAAGCAAATTCTGGATCTGATGTCTTAGCTAACTTGTTGGGGAACATTCTGGTTAGATTGTATATTTGAACCTTCGATGGGTTTGTACTTTTTGATTCGCATCCAGTGGCCATTGTTGTAGTTCATTTGGAAATGTGTTTCACATAACATTGTTCTGTAGGTGTCATCACTTTGCAGCACATTTTCATGGTCTTCTGATAATTTTATTGTGACAATATTGCCCAAGTTTGGACATGGATTTTCTAAAACACAGAAGAAAATAATAAAGAATAGTGTTTAAAAATTAAAGATATGTTAATAAACAATAATTAACCTCTAGATCCAGCCATGAAACCAAGAATAAGGGCTTTCTCTGGTCGAGTGACTTTATTTGCATTTTTGAACATATCTTGGGCTTCGATCATCTGATCTTTCTGTTAAATGAAAAAAAACAAAAACAAATCAGAATTAAAAATGAATTTGCACATTTGTCAAAAAAAAAGTTCTCGAGCATGTGTGAAATCTTTTTTGTAATAAATTTTAACTCACCGTTAAGGCAAGGCTTCGTCTTGGTACCAAATTCGGAGGGGGTTGTGTCACCTTATTAGGAGTAGATTGTTGATCGTTGAGATTATTTTGATTATTAGACATTCCAACAGGTGTACTAGCCAGTACCAATCCCGGAGGATTTCCAACTTGTTGTGTTTGGATGATCACATTACCACTTCCGGGAGTCATCTGTTTCACATTGGCCAACAACATAGTTTTTCCACCTTGTTGCAAAATAGTTTGACCCGAGTTTTGGGCATGTTGAAGAATTGAATTGGTAAGAATAACTGGAACGCCATTTGCCGTTTTAAGAATATTTTGCCCGGCGATGAGTCCACTAGGAGCTGTTACCAAAAGTGGTTTCTGACCGGGTTGACCAGTGATAAGAAGTTTTTGTTGTTGACCAATGATAATGGATTTGTTTCCAGGTCCTTGTTGAATAATAATAGGCTGTTTGTTAGAAGAAATAGTGTTTGTAGCTTGATTGATCGATGTAGAAACATTTGATTCCATTCCTGCTGTTTTGATAATCTGTGTCTGAGGTATAATGATATGTGGAGTCTTTGCTGTAAGAGGCATTGATGCAGATGATTGTCCAGCATTTGGAGTGATTGGGGTAACAACTATAAATAAAAATCACATTAGTAATACGAAAATATCTAAAAAAATAATAATAAATGTTTGGTGTTATACCTGAATCTCGTAAAGGAGTTGCTGGGGTTGCCGGTGAAGGTACTGAAGTTGCGGGAGTTGATGGCATAACATAATTGTTAAGTCCTCGAGCATATTCTGGTAGCGCTTGTGAGGTTGCAGTTGCAGCCGGAACTGACGATGGGACACTAGTAGGAGCAGTCGGTGTTGTAGCAGTGGCTGCTGCTGTTGCCGCAGATTCAGCCTCTGCAGCTGCTTTCTTTTGCTGTTCTTCCAATTCTAAAGCATTTTAATAATAATTATAGCATAGTAATTAAAAGATTTTGTACAAAAGTTATGATCAATAATAATACCTTGGATACGTTTTCTCTTCTTTTGAGTGTGGGTAGCAGGTTGATCAGCAATGTCCAATAATTTTATGCCTCCATCTTTTCTACTGGCAGCAGGTGGAGGAACAGGACGCGCACCTATTCTTATACCACCTCTACTGACGGACCACCTTGACGGAAGTCCTTTTAGTGGGGCTATAATAAAGTAAACATTAATTTTACCATCATCATAATTATATTTAATATAATGACAAAAAAAATACTTGTATCAGTCAATTTTCTAGGCATTCCTCTGCTTCTAACAGGTACAGTGGGTGCTACACATTTTTTCATGTTAGAAAGAACATCTGATGATTTTTGTAATAACTCTGCTCTCAGTGTTGCGCTTTTAGGTTTTCTTTTCAAAGTAAAATGTTTTACCGGATTTGGCTGCTGACCAACCTATGAGATAAGAAATAATGTACATAAACCTTTCAAATTATTTATAAAATCTACATATTCAAATAATACTTACGACCGATATGAGGGCCGGTTTATTTAAGTAGTGACATTCAAGAGGCAACATAACAGGCTCGCTGTGTCTATTGACAAATTTCTTTAATTCTGTGACCATATCTCCAAAAATATGTCTGGCTTCGTCGAGTTCCATCAGGTGGTGTGTATTAAGCATACCAGAAGAAGGAAACGGTTTCAATATTTCCGCAAGCATGCTCACCCAAAGTTCGGAATCCATACTGGCCACTTCTAAAATCTCTTCTAATTCATTACGCCACTGAAAAATTATTTAAAATAAAATAAATATTTATAGAGCAAGGATAACAATATTTAGTGTTGTAAGAGATAATAATAATTTCTTTCCAACCAGGAGTATCTTTAAAATATTATTCATTATTTTTTTAATGTGCCGACTCTGTAGGATAGGTCAGATACGCAGACACAATGAAAAAACAACAAGAACACATGTACTTCATAGTGAATAATCAATTTCCATTGACTCTAATTCAGATTTTCATTTCCAATACATAATTTTGTTATAATAACATTAAATTGAATTTGTTGAATATACACATTAGTGCCATAGTTAGCAAAAATATGATAAAATAATTAAGCCATGTTCATTGCTATAAATTAACTGTGCGTGGTTTGTTGTAACAGGCACTTCGGAAGGGATTAAATTATTCTTTTTATTGCACTCAGCTTTCATTCAATATTAAACAATACTAAATATGTATATTTGAGGTCTGTTCTTTTGATTGGAGGTTTTTATTTAATTCAAATCCGTTAATACGTTGTAGCGGATTACTTTTTGTTTTAGAACGAATTCAAAATATATTTTGTTTTTTTTTTGCGATAAGTGCGATTGCGCATCTTAATCTTGTTTGGTAATCGGTATTAATATTAACAAAGAAAACGGAGATACTCTGTGAACAGTTGTGAAAGCAATGTTGAATGTTTTATGATTTGAACAGTGTGAATACAGTATCGCCTCCTGTCGACGAGTGCGCTGTCGTGGTTCGTGCTGATCTGTTATAGCTCTGACAGCGGTGCACTCACACAGTGACTGCCGCCGTACTTACACCATGTATCAGGAGCATTAGTAACTAAACTAGTACTAGTAGTAAATAGTAACCAGTAAGAATAGTCTGAGTATAAGTATAAGTACCTCGTGCACGTTCCTCGTCGGGATGTGCAGGAAGGTCAGGATCAGCTTCAGCTTGACGGCGGTCTGCAGGTCAGGGAAACAGTGCTTGATGTTAAGCAGCAACTCCTTGTTGAGGTGCGCGCTGATGGAAGCCCCGCCCCCCGCGCCCACGCCTAGGCCGCCCCCAAGCCCCGCCCCTCCAGGCCAGCACTCTCCTCCAGTGCCCAGCTTGTTGTGCAGCCATAGACAAGTGTCACTGTCTCTGGCGCCGTTGCCCGTTGCATTAGCCCCGCCCACCACGCCAGCTATGCTCGAGGCGGGTGTTGCGCCGCCACTGTTCATCATATTGCACTAGTAAACAAACGCGGGTCACTTGGCACACGCCCTCCCGCCACGGCCGACGAGGCTCCACTGACTTCACTCTCCAGCGCCATCTGTACACTACACTACACACACACCCGTGCATATACAATATACATACACTGACACACACACGCGCCTCGTCACACCACTACACTCGTACACATTTGGAACGGCATTTGCGTTTGCCGCTATTCGGCCGGTGTGGCCACAGCAAGAAGCACGCTTTTATTGTTTCCCATTCATACATATCGAGAGCATATCCACAAACAAAATGATTAGTAAAATTAAAAATAGCGATTTCAAAAATTGTCATCATCTTGGTCGAGCCTTTTTTAATATGAAAATGTGTTCCAGACACATTATAAAACTGAAAACACTATAAAAATGGAATAATCCGAGAGGATATTCAACATTTCCAGATAGTCCCAATATACACAATTAATTTGGAAATACAAATAGAATGAGCTATCACATTTGCCTGTAGACTTTTCAGTATTTGCATTTGAAAGTGATATTATTTTTGGATACATATATGTAAATTGTTAATCAGTAGATAAGCTCTCGCATGCATAATGTGACATAAAAGCAATATTCGATTCATTTCTATGATGACACAGTAACTAGATATAAATATGTAGAGTTTTTTCTACCTGAAAGTCTAACTAGAATCTAATAAAGATGTACTACCCAAAAGATGCATATCGGTGATTCCATATTTTAAATTATATAAAGATATTTTTATACCCAAGGATTCGTATATTCAATTATATATAGTTTTTTCTATAGATTTTTGCTTCAGTATCGAGTAAATAAAAAAAGATATTCACGTGGATCAAATTACTTTTACAGAATAATTGTCTTATCATCGACGATTTTCTCTACAGGGCGTTTTTTGGATAATTAATATTTTTTATCCACCTATTCCATGGATTTATGTAACAGAAAATAAAAAATACACAATAGAAGATGACGAAACAAACCAAAATTATTCAGATCGTCAAAAGTTCTGAATTTACCACCGACCTTATGAACTTTTGAATGCAACTTAATTTATCATTATTTGTTTCAAACAAAATATTAAGATGTTATGCTACTATAGAATAAACAATGAGTCGTTTTTTATCTATTTAATCTCGTTCGGTTTAAAGTCGAACATAATATTTAAAATCCAGTACATTTTGTATTTTCTTATGTCTTATGTTCCGCAGTTTGAAATCTTCAAGTCTACTATCTGTTTCTGAAGCTTTGACAGCTGAAACAAACAACAACATGATTATATAAAAAATTCAATATAATAATTGTTTGCGTTTAATGCTTTTTCGTGTGTATTAAAACAACCGATAAATAAATGTAGAGCAAGTCGTTAACTCTTTATTCACACGAACAATATTATTATGTGTAATATAAATTTACCCGCTTTATTTCGTTTGTGGTGATATTTTTTTGACTCCTTGGTGTACAATTTACGAACTTTTCGCCCCCTTCTAACGACTGTAGAATGTCTGTAATTTTCATCTCAATTTCTTCACCTCTGATCTTGGAGGTCGTGTTATTATTTTTGGCCGCTTGTCTTCGTTTTATATTCTTCATATATTTATCTGGAAGATCTTTTTCAATGTCTGCTCTCGTTAGTATTTTAACGAATTCCAAATCAGTGTCGTAAGGGAGATTGGATAAATTCAAGGCATAATAAATATGAGTTGTGTTGGATTTATTTTCTTCATAATCGCTTCTCCAATGTTTAAGGGCTTCCAATGACCTGAATTTATTAAAAATATGCTATTTATAAAAATAATATATTGCAAGAACTACACGTAAGAAAATTCATACTTCCTGTCTTGTAACATTTTCTCTCGTTTTACAAGTAACTCTTTCTTTCTTTGCTGGAGCTCCTCTTTAAATATAGCTTCACTGATTTTTATATTTTGAACTTCTCTATGTACTGTTGCAGGCTTTATGTATCTTTCACTATTTCTTTTCCAAATTGATCTTTCGCATTTTTTACCCAGTATACTTTGAGCACGTGCGGATTTCACTTGGAATTGGAATATTTTTTTGGTCGAATCCCACGAAGCTTTCATTTTTTCATCACTTTTAAGTTCAATATTTGTCTTTTCACAATCAATCTCTCCTTTCGATTCATAACAATTATTCAAGTATTCCAGTATATATTCCGTACCGCGCTTGAGAACTTCTTTTCGGGGAAAAGTTATAGGATTACCTCTAAACTGAAGACACTGAAGGTTCTTCAATGTTCCCAAATATAGAGGAAGGTGTGAAAATCGATTGTTTTGTAATAATAACGTTTCTAAATGGGCGTGGTTTGTGATCGATACGGGTATTTCGAAAAGTTGGTTATTTCGCAAATCGAGCCATTCAATATTAGGCAGTTGGTGAAAAAAATCTTCAGGCAATGCCTCCAAATTCGAGTCGTCCAAATAGCAATACTGTTGAATTGTTATAATATAAAATAATTATATTTGTGTAAAAAAATATACGTACTTTTAACCTGGAATTTTCAATTGATGGTATCTTAATTATTGGAATCTCGCGTGTTGAATTGCTGGTTAATTCTTTAGATTTGTTTTCCTCTTTCATGGTATTCGTTGTATACATCGCCTAAAATACTGTTTGATCGATAATCGCTTTTACAGATAATGCTAGTATAGAAATCATTATGTATGTATTTATTTTTACCATTAATAACTCTCTGATTTTTACAAATTTATTATTGAATTTTATGTAAAAAATAGGATCGTATTTGTATCATAAAAGTGCGCTACGATTTGACAAAAAATAGAATCTGATAATTTATATTAAAATCGAAATTTTTTATGCGATTACGGAACATTAAATTAAAAATTGTGGTTTTTACACATTATGTTGGGTTTTTCGTCGTTTCGACATTTAAACACGTAATTAAATTAATTAATCGTTTTTCAAAAGTACTTTGAGTCTGGTAAATTGTTTGAACAGGCCAAAATCGATGTAGAAGAAACTGGATGGATATAATAATTATTTAAGGGCTGCAGAGTCTGAAAATGTTTTAAAAAATATATATTGAATTAGGTTATTATTAAAATTAATAAAATCCCGATCGATCGCCTTGATACAGGTTTACTTCGATTTCCTGTATTTTAAGGTAAATTATTTGGGCAGAGCCACTCTGTCGGTGACCTGTGCAACTAGCAATAGTTAAAATTACCGACAGGTAATGAACTAACACATTGTTGTGTCTAAAAAAACCATCCCAAAAGTCCTTCGGGGTGTATATAAAATAAAATAAAAATAGTATTCCATGAATAATAATTAAAAGATTGAATAATTCAACAAGTATTTATTGGTATCTAATTATAAATGTACAATGTTTAATTGGTCATCTGACTGAGTAAAAGCATTATGTAGAATGTTATGTACTTGGCACAACTATAATTGCCTGTCTTAATTTTTATTTAATTTTTATGTTTATATGTACGATTTCAAAATATAAAAGCATACTGAAATCTAACTACTATAAAGATAAGTTGTATAATATTAATGATTTACTTATGTTAGTTGCTATATAATTGTAAACTATAATCAAAATGTCACTCTAATATACAAGGGCAGTGTTGTTTATTTATTTTGTATTGTGCGTTTTTTTGATATGTACTATTATCGCACGCTTATTTTTTTATAAATATTCTGTAATTTACAATTAGGTAATAAAATTTAAACATTCATAAAGAAATGGGCGAGCTGTGGAAGATGCAAACGTGTAAATTGACTAGAAATCTAACATAAATCACTTTTCTTCAATGTATATAATATTATCAAAAGAAATATAATTTTAAAATAGGAACAGTTGTTTAATGCATGTAAAATTTCAAGGCTTTGAATAGTATACAATATTAAAAAAACTAAATAATTGTCCTACAATGATCATAGTATTTATTTAAAATATAATCTATGTAAGCACCGTTTTTTTAATTAAAGTGCTTTTGTCCTTTATATGTGTCAAATATGAACTACATATGTATGTATTTTAAATTAGATGAAATAATAATATGAACTGAAATTCAAATACAAATGATACTTGGAAGAAAATTCTATGGTCATACTAAGAATAACAATTTATGTGCATGCTACTCAATTTTATATAATATTATATTATCAATAGTGCAGTAGTTAGATAGATTTAAATATAAAAATTACTAAACGAGTTAAAAATGGAAACATTTTTTTTGATTCTGTGATTGTTATAAAAAATTAAAATAATGTACTTAACTTGATGAAATTAACTGAATTACAACCAATATTAATACAAATATACTTCATTTATTTGGAGAGCAACAACACTTAAAAGATTATTTCTTAAAATTCAAAGATTGTGGAAAAGACCTGTTGCTCTTGTTCTGTTGAACAAAACTTTTTTGACACCATTCGATGTATCTTTATTATTGCTATTCGTATTCATAAGAGAAGGTATGTTTGAGTTCATTCTAATATTCAAAGTCAGACTTTTTTCCCCATCGGTCTTAATAGGACGGAAGAATTTTATTGTGATTGGAAGCCTCTGCTAAAATGTCCTACCTAAATAAACAATGCTGTTCGTTGGATCGTGACTTATTTCTGTAAATCCTAATCTTGTATAGAATTGGTGCATGAAATGATCTCTCGTATTGATGCATATATGTGCACCAAAAGATCCTGAAATTTATTTTTTTATTCATCAATAACTGTTAGATTTTTTAAGATATGTAAATATTTACCACTGGAGCGTAATGCGGCGAAAATACAAGTGAGCAATCTTTTAGGTAAAGTGTGATCGGAGCAATTAGGGATAATGGAACAACTTATGACGGCTGGATGAAATTTTTGCACTACTTCAGGAATATTATTTTTGTAGACATGAAAACTTTTAATACATTCCTGTGGATCATGATACAAAGTTAGTTGTATTGCATTGATTTAAAAAAAAAATCTTTCCGGTTCATAGCGATTGCGGATTTATTATGTCCTGGTCATCTTTAAACTTTCAGAATCCAGATTTTGATAAGATGGACCAAGACATATTCCTCGCCATGAACTGGTACCTATACTTACTTGCGCTGCTGAAGATAGTTCTTGAATATTGTCTAATGGGTATTTGTAACACATATTTGGTATCCACTCTTGTTCCACTCTGTTATAAAAATCTTTACTATCTGATGCAGCGCAAACATATGCTACAATTTTCGGGATGCCAGTTTGATCATCATTCATTTCTTCAGTGGCTACCATACAAAGCTCGGGAGATAATTTTAGAAATGGTCCCATGTGACTAAAGTTTATAGAAAAAAATGTGTTAACACGCTTTAATTGTTAATATAAGAATATAAATTACCAATCTCCTGCAAGATTTTGTAAATGTGGGGGAAACTGGTCAGAGCAATCCATGCCGTCTCTGCATGTCTTCCGACAAATAATATATAATTCTTGTTTATCAGCATTATCGTAAGGTCTAATTGAACACAGTGGTGCCATTGGAGATGTTGGACTTTTAAAAGAGAGCAAGTCATTTCCGTTGTCTAAAGGAATTAGCCGAGAAAGATCAGCAGTTAGTCCACCTCTAAAAACCCACGGCTCTTGATCTCCAGACATAAAAGCTTCTTTCCAGCCTTTTGAAAACCCTACATTTAAAAATATTGTTAATAAAAGTAAAATAAATATGTATTTAATTAAAATCTTACATGTATAACTGCCTTGGGTGAAATTACAAATATTTGTTGGAAATTTTCCTAGTGCTAAAATTTACAATGTATTGTGATAATTATTATTTTGTGAAAAAATAAAAAGGAATATTTACCTAGCCATTTGATATACGAATGCAGCAAACTCACGATGGCTCTTAATTCCCAGACATAACCACACAAGTCATAAAGTAACTCTCTATTATTGCATTTATTTAATCGATAGGACATTTTTGCAATGCGATTACACAAAGAAAAAAATTTGCGTGCTCTCGTATGCCATTCTTGACACTAAAAATATTTTTTATTAAAACGACTATTTCTTGTAATTCAATAAAAAATTTTGATTAAAATCACCTCTGATTTATTAACAACACCATTTTTAATACCGAGAGTTGAATCTCTAGTGGAACTTAATAAAACTGGAGTGTTACATTTGAGCCAGTTGAACTCTTGTAAAAGTTTTAAAGCCTGGCTTCCGTGTTCGAAGGGTAAATAAAACAGATCACAAAGAAGAATTAAATCATCTACTGTGAGAGAATCCGAAGAATCTTTTTGTCTAAAGAAGAAAATATATTTATAATTTAAATAAAAGAACATTATTGTATACATGTTGTGTACTACCTTTCAATAGAATCATTTGAATCAGTTTCATGTTGAATAGGAGAAAGTTGTTCAATGTGCATTGTTGCATTCTGAAAATAAATTTAGAAATTAATGTCTGATTTCATAGTTCTGTCATAGCACTAAAGTTTTAGTTAAACTCAACCTCATTAGATTCATGCATGACAACATCGTTTTCCAAGGGGTTTTCGTCCGCTTTGGCATTTTTAATAGGATCTTGCATTTCATGTGATGAAAGAGATTCACTGCAAATGCACTCCCTTTCAGGGGTGCATTCCATGGGAGCATCAGTCACGCTATGAAAAGGACTATTATTTGATTCAATGCTCATTGCTGCATTTTGTGAATCTTTTGCATCACCGATATCATCACAATCATCGACAATTATATCAGCATTGTCATCATCTACATTTGAACTTCCATTTTTATCAATATTTTTGTCATCAGTTTTTAGAGTGGAATTTGTTGGCAAAGCTAGTGTTTTGGAGAGTGCGTCAATTCTTACATCAAGATTATTATTAATAGGTGATTTTGTGTTTTCAGAAGGATTTAAATCTGCACCGAGATCTTTAATATTATTAGTGTGATTTATGATAGGTGAAATGATGCTTAAACTTTCACTTGGTTTGATACTCATGATGGGAGCTTGTATAGTGGAAACGGGTATTTCAGATGGTAATGCTATATTGGAAGTGACTAAAGGAGGAATTGGGTTCGGAATGGAATCATTCATAATAACTTTTGTCGGAGAAGCGAGTGAATTCATAACTGGATTAGGAATCGGATTAAAATTTTCTACAGCAGACATCTGAAAATCACACATAAATTATTTTATGTAGAAAGATATAAGATATTTTTTTTTGAGATTGTTAAGGGATGCTTCAATTTGCAAACCGTTGTACAAACATCAGCAAAGGCCTGTAGTTGACTTGTATTCACTGTGGGAATCGAATTAGTTGAAGAACAAGTTGTTCCTCTTGATGTTGTTGTTGTAGTATTCGTCAACGACATGCATGTGTTTACCGATGGTAGAATCGGAATAATTGGAACTGTTGCAACTGAAAATATACATAGATATAGAATAAACAATAAGGAATATTAATTTTGCTATAGATTTTGTATACCATTCACAACAGGTTGAGGTTTTGCAATAGGTCCAACTGCGATTTTCTCAATAGAGAATTCGGGAAGCCATTCAATAACTGCTTGTCTATTGAAAAAAATAAAAATAAATATAAGACAATAATAAATTGAAAAAATCACAACTAAAAGATCACCTCAAAGCATATCTATGATGATAAACATGTTTATTAAAATAAAACTGAGCTTCTTCATCATTACTAGGATTGTAATCATCGTGTTCAAGTTTGAAGTCTGATTCTGCACTGTCAACTAAATTGTTGTAAATGATTAAACACTGTTAATTAGTATTGAAAAAAATTGAATGTAAAACTAATTACTGTTAGCAATGTCCGAGGTGCAACTTGCCCAGTAGGCTAAGGTTCTAATTGGCACAGTATTAGCATTATATTCACAATTGGGATTCGTCAATACACCTCTAAGTAATGGTATTAGTTCTGGGGATCTGCCAGTATACGGACCTGTAATATACATAAGTATGTACAAATTATAATAAAAGTATAAATATAAATTATTGTTTAATATGAACCTAGAAACATTCTCTTCTGATCGTAATCATTTGCATGTAGATTATCCCATATAACTGGTGGCCTTCTTAAAACTCTGGTAATTTCTTCAATACATGTCGGGGTTAAAATTTTAGATATAACTTTTTGACCTGATGAAGAAAAACAATGTTTTGCTATAACACATTTTTTTGCATATTGATAATTTTAGGAAGATAAAAACCTGTCCACATGATGTCAATATCTTTTGATAACTTGGATCCAAGAGTGTTGAGGTATTCACTACTTGAAACAGTAGGTATCGCTCGAGTTCCACAATATTGTGTAGGACACAACAAGAATCTAACAGTCGCTCCACCAAGATGTTGCTGAACTTCATTTGTAACGGATACCTTGAGTGTAAAAATAAAAATATAATTTTTTTCAATTATTTGTAATAAAAAATATTTGCATACCTGTGCATGGGCAAAACTTTGGAAGATCTCTTTATCGGAATCACTCATTTCAGGTTCAATATCATCAAATAACAAAGCGAATGCAGTGCATCCAAATTGAGAAACCTATGATTTATATTAAATACTCTTATTACTTTAAATTTAATATAAGAAATATTCAAAAAACATTTTCAACTAAACCTGTTCTAGTTTTCTTTTAAGTGTGGCTATTTCTTTTTGATTACTATATGTAATATCTAGGCCGGGAGATAATGCATAGTAAAATATAATCCCCTGAGCTTTGGCTGCACCAATCAATCCAGTGAGATGTTCAGCTTCTTCCACGGTATACAGATCACGCCAATAAGCTCTATGTTTATAATCATCTTTTGGAGCATACACATATGAGTCCATACCCCATTTTTTCATTCTGAATTTCAAAAAGAATTTATTAAATTACTTCAAAAATGACCGCATGATATTATTGATATGCATACTTCTGAAATAGATCTTTACGTTGATCCGTCGTCCAAGGTCTCCCATAGAATCCTAAAGAGTAGAATGATATACAATGTGCAGGTTTTTTTTAATGAAATAGCATGATGTAGATTTAGTAGCAAGAGTACCTTCGACCACTCCACATATAAAGTTGGCAGGCCTGATGCCAGGCTCGACCACAGCCTCTTCAGCCTTCAGGTTGGCAATACAGTGGATGTCTTCCATGAGAGCACGGAGCACCTGTCACCTCAACACACTAAACACTCTCTACAAACACCGGCTGACATTAACGTCAAACCAAATGACAACTGGCAACTCCCACCTCATCAACATATGCATTGATATTTATACATTAACCTACTGTATTTCATTTACTGGGATGTCATGATTCATATTATGTAAATACTAGCATATTATCTCCAGAGCTGGTCAGTACCGTTTATGAACCAGTCAATGAGCTTAGCCAGTCATTTTAAAATATTTTTTTTCGCGTTTTCTGTTTCTGTTTCTCAAAATTTGAAATGATAATATAAGATTTGTTGGGAACAGAATTTTTTGTTTTTATCTATGGTAGCCAATTGGCCCATAGTTTTTGGAGGTCCAGGTATCCTAGCTACATATCAAACATTTTTGGCTCTTCCTGAACACTGACAAATTATTATTCCACGGTATTGCACTTACATCGACGATAAATTCCAAGGATATTCTATAAGGACGTATTGGATGTTCTTCATACAACCACGCAAATATATAAACATTAGATATCGTATTGGATATAAATTATTTGTGTAATTTTGTTTGTCCCGTGTAATGTTGCACTCTCCCATTCGATAAAGGCAAAAGTGTGTCTCCCTCACTCAACAAATTTCCTAGTGGCCTATGAGAGTGGTTGTGACAATATTTTGCGATAAAAACTATTCATATTTTAAACATCTTAAAGAAGTATTCAGCGGTAAAAATTGAGCCTAGATGTATTTGAGTGTATGTTTGAGTCCATATGACATGTAGTAACAATGCATTTACCCATTTTACTCTGAAATATAACGATATGAAGAGAGATGCTTACAGTATAATGTTTGCCAGGTAACTGATGTTTTGGCCACTTGATCCACTTGAACTAACCACGCATTTAGCCACTCATGCGATATATTATGTTTATATCTATGTAACCACGTAATATAATACGTTATACGTATGCATATCTATGTTATATCTAAAAAAATCTATCTACTAGTATTAAGCCACTATCGTATATGCAGACGAACACACCTACCTTACCTCCTTTAATATTTTTGCGATACTATAAATATAATATTTTGACTGATTAACATTCCACCTTGTATATGTATTCATTAAAAGGAACATACTTCTAATGAATGTAGACCTAAATAAAAATAACAGTGAAGTAGGTAAATTAAAAATCAGACATATGTTTATTGTTTATTTTCATACTATATGACTAGATGAAAAATAATATTTAAGTTTAATTCATAAATTTTAACATTTACAATTAAATTAATTAACTAAAGTTACTTTGGTTTAAATATGACACTATCTATCTATAATAATGATATTCGTATTCGCTTTAAAAATCACATTTATGTTTTCCACATTTAGATAAAAAGTGTTAGTGAAATTTACTATAATTTTTATTTTATATACAGAAGATCAAAGTCTATAGAATCGATGTATTTAACCACATATATTTTAATTAAATTATTTTTGAAAAGCATGTACCTACCTAACTATTTGAAGGTATGCATAATTAGGTACATTTTAAAGATCGATATTCTGATTTACAGGTAACGATTTTTTTGGTAATAATGTGACTTTTTTCTCAATATCAATGATTTGGCTTCTTTTACAAATAAACTGCTGCAAAATGCTGATAAGTATTGCCATAATGTCATCCAATCAGAGCAGCATTGTTTCCATGAACTCGCATATGTCGGTTTAAGTTTCCCGATTGAGAAAATCTGTCGGAAACAAAAATAAAGTTAACTATAATTCAGTTATTTTATAAATGAGATCATACCTCAAGAGACATAGTTTGCACTGGTAGGGTTTTTCTCCAGAGTGGATTCTTAAATGCTTAGTGAGGGTTGAGCTGTCTGAAAATGCCTTTTTACAAGCTCGACATCTATAAAGTAAGAAATTATAATAGAACATTATGCAATATAGAAATATAATGTTTATTTTTACCTGTATGGTCGTTCTCCAGAATGTGTTCTCATATGCGTGGTGACGCTTGAACTTTGGCTGAACCTTCTATCGCATATTGGGCACCTAATACGCATTTAAATTAATTAAAGATCCATATAATTTGAATATTTAAATAGTTATTTTGTTTACCTGAAAGGTTTTTGGCCGGTGTGTGTTCTTACATGAGCTGTTAGATTAGCAGCTTGCGAAAAACTTTTATTGCAATCGGAGCACCTATGAAAAAATACATTTCATTAAATATTTCTTTTTTAAAACTTCTAATATATATATTTTTTTTAATCGCTGTTGGTCCTATTACGATTAAGACATTTTTAAAACTTAAAACATAGACACGTGTCCATGGGTGATTAATACAAATATTTATCTGCGTTTTTAATTGAATTATGCAGTTTTAATGTTGATCATCTTAACCAGTTGTTAACAAGTTGTATTTAGGTATATTAGAATCATATAAAATATTAGATGAATTTTTATAATTTCATGGTCAGCTTATAATAAACGCTAATTATGGTATATTAATAAAAGCCAAACCTATGTATATCATTGTACAAAATTGGAATTTAATAATATAGGTATTTCAATAGAAATAAACGAATAATAAAAAAAAACAAATACATATGATGACATTTGTTTCCTTCTCTCCTTGTAAATTTTCAATTTGTATATACGTTTTTATGTTAATAATATTATATATGTATTTTGAAACGACAGTATGTAAATTAAGATTAACATCATTTGCTTGATTTGATTTGCATTTAATTAAAACGAAAATTCCACTATTTTGACAAAAATGGACTCTTAGACATTTCGTTTTAATTTCTTAAATAGACAATGTAAGTTTTTTTAGTGTAAAAGTGTTTTCTTCTTAAATATATGTACATATTTTTTAGCATTGCTGGAAAATTATAAAGTACAACAAATACATTTTCCTCGAAATATAATTTATTCATACACTCGCGCGAATGCATTTGTGCGAATGTTCGCGAGAATCTAATTTAATATTGTTAAATAATATTAATACTTGCAATATTATGTATTGGTGCTCTAAACATTAGATTTAATTAAGTAAAAATTCACCACACTCTCAACGAACCAAGGCAAATGTTGACGAATGTGCCATCCAAACTCATTATTCGTCTATATTCACTAACATTCGCGATTGTCTACATTCACCAATTTATAAATTCATGTAATACCAGGACTTATACTCATGTAAACTAAACGCTTAAATGTATAATAAGTGACATAAAATACAAACCTATAAGGTCGTTCCCCAGAATGCGTTCGCAGGTGAGTTTTAAGGGTTGAGGGTCTTGCATAAGTTTTCCCACATATTCTACATAGATTAGGCTTTTGCTCATCATCAGATCCTGAACAACCGCTCAAAGAACCAACTTGAACTTTTCCTCCATTCTGCGGAGTCATATTGTTGTTTGGATAGCTGTATCCGTTTGGATGCATTTGTACCTGGCTACCTTGTAGTATATAAGGTGGAGGTCCATGCTCTCCTGCTAGCTGCAACTTAGAACAAGACCTGGTCTTCATCTGTCCACCGCTATTCTGCTTGTGGGTGGGGCTTGTGGGGTAATTAGATTGTGATGGTGGTTTATGCGAGAAAACGTTTGCGTAGTTGGGTACGGCCTTTTGATTCGATATCTGTATCGGCTTGAAGGATGTTGTGGCTGTAATCAGTGGATCAGCTTGTGGTTGGGGCCTGAAGTCTGCTGTGAAGGAGTAGGTGGCCGAACTTGGGTATGGGGATGGACTGATCATACCTTGACTTTGTGAATACATCACGTTCATGGGGGAGGTCGGCGGGTTTTGGCCCCATTGCATCTGCACATACATTATGCACGTTATAATTTATCGTTATTATTTTATAATATGTATGAAAAATTTTCTAACATCTACCTGAGGACACATTTGGTCCGGTGGATAACCATGCATTGTCATATTCATAGAGACGTTCACACTCATTGTAGGAAAAACTCCCGACGGACAAGGATCATAGCATCCGCCGCCACCCATCACCATCTATATTTATTATAAAATTAAATAGTACATATTATTATCAAAACTCGGCCAAGAGGGTGAAAAAACAGCGATTAAATTGCTCACAATTGGAAAGCACTTTTCGCGCGCCTTTCATTTTTATTATATGTGGTAAAATGAATTTTCGTACGCAACAGACCGATCTTATAACATAACGAGAATGTAGTCAAATTATTTTATATACATACATATTCATAAGTATTAACTTTGAGCCAGGAAAGTAGTTTTTTATAGAAAAGACAACCTTAGAAGATTTGTAGCTTCAACAACACTAAAATTGTTCAATGATGAAGGAATTGCTATAGAATATTTTAAAATGTCATCCTATGCTTGATTTTTATTTGAAAATAGTATGGATTTCAACTAATGTTATGTTGAATAATCTGCACACAATGATAAATATAGTAGTAGTAGTAAATTAACAAAACGAAGGAAATTACAAATTTTAATTCATTAATTATTTATGTTTACATAATGTGTGTAAATATCAGAGAGTTAAAATAAAAAATTACAACAATCAAATAATATAGCAATATTATAAATGAAATCGTTGCAGAGCTCGAATACGTCAATATTATAGTCTTATTATAATAATACGTCTTTATTACACCCATTTGGACTAGGACTGATTATTATATTATGAGTCTAGTTTTCAATTATTGATCGCATTGATTTCTTGGTGGAATTTAAAAAAATAATTTAAAGAAATAAGTTTGTAATCAAATATTAAAATATAATTTTATTAAAATATAGTGGAAATTACAAACTTATTTCTTTAAAGTCTAGTTTTCATGATAGCAATTTATTATTCACAAAAATAGCAACATATTATTGAATAGTAATGTTATATAATAATAAATGTACAAACAAAAAAAAAATAACGTTTAACAAAAAGTAATTATTAATTTAAAAAAATATTATAAAACATATATTGCATTTTTTTGTTTGATAGCAATACAAATGTAACTGTCGTTATAGTGAATATTATAATTAGTTTTTCGGGAGTTAATGGGCGTTAGTTTTTATATACCACAGTACGTTCCAAGCTTTAATTTATTTCGTTTTTAAACTTAAAATATCGATAAAATAAAATATTCACTCACTTGAGGATGTAAGACTTGCGAATGTAAATCTTGTTGTGAATATGGAGGACCAAGTTCGGCTCCAGGATGAACGACGGCGTGTTTTAAGGATAATAACACATCAGCCACTTCGTGAGGCTGTTTTTCTTTTAATTCGCCCCTAAATTTTCCACAAAATATGGCATAGTATAAATACAGTGAAATTTATATGCAAATTCATTAGTTGAATACTCACTTGTAGTTGCAGGGGGAAAACGGGAAAAGACTCGGTAGAGGGTCAAGGTCTAATGGTGGTAGCGAAAAAGATCCCATGTCCTCAGTGTTCCAACAAACTGCTGAATTTCCAGATGGCTGGTCTTCACCAGAACACAGGTTATTGTCACATGTGCCACCACAACCACCATCAAAATCGTCTAACCTATGCTCCACGAGCCTGTCACCTAGTCCACCGCTATCACACTCCACTGTTTCCACTAAGTGTCTATCGTCACTATCGTCACAATTCCCACTGTCCAGCCCGTTGTTATTATCCAGGTGCTTCAGGCTGATATGACTAGACGTGTCTATGAGGCGGTCGTCTCTTTGCTGAAGATGGTCATTGCAACCGACAATTCTATCGCCGTTGAGGTCTTCGATGGTGTTGAGTTGATCTCCGCAAGTCTCGTCCAGATGACAACCGCCCCCGACGCAATCTAGATTGCCGCAATCCTGCAAGGAGCCACCGCAGCAGAGGATTCCTTCAGGTTCGCATCCAGAAGAGAATCCAGTGATTGTACCGTTGAAGCTCCCTCCGTAGCCACTGTATTCGAGTGACAGTCCGAACTGCGGATTGTTTGGTATGTAACAGGACTCCATTTTGGCTGTTCCGGGTCTTTTATATAGAAAATGTAGCTAAAGGGAGCCACCCACTTTTAGGGAAAATTCACGAGATGCTGGATCGCGTCGTAGGTCTCGCTCCTTCTCGCATTCGAACTCGTTTTCCATCTCACCCTGTGCCTTTTGTCCGAGGCAGCCATGACTCGCCCCCTTCTCGAACACAGAAAATCCGCCCGGGAAACTCAACCCTCACCTTCTGAAACAGAAATAGGGGTAACGATAAAGACGACTATATATTCATCCACTGTTTCTGCTAAAAGAGAATATGCTTATATTATATATACATAGTACAAGTTTACAGTCAGTACTTGAAAATTACTCTACATTTCATTATTTCGTATCTATTAAAGTACAGTCGGAGACCGAAATATGGTTTTAAAGTTAGATATATTTGGTATCGAATCCTTGGTTCATCACTGAACTGGAGTGCTTATGATGATGATGATATTTAGTATCGGAAATATTATACAGCAAGCCAATGGGCAATATAAGGCAGGGTAGACCTAGGATAAGATGGGGGGACGAGTTCTAGGTTAAGGTAGTTAGGAGTTTAGATATCTAGAAACTGGAGTGCTTATGATGATGATGATATTTCGATTAATGATATATATATATATATATATATATATATATATATATATATATATATATATATATATATATATATATATATAAGTTCATCCATTGTATTTTTTAAAAGGGAGTGTTCATATATTTTATATAATTTTTATAATATATAATTCATATTATTGTTCAACTTCCCTTAAGATGTAAGCTAAGTACATGAAGGCCTTTCAAATATTTTTCTTCGAAATTGAAATACAAAAGAGAGTTCATTTATACGGATTCAGCATCATTGTATGTTTACTTTGGCGAAATGTTCTTAGATCTTTTTATTGTGGATTTTAGATTTTGATGTTAATGGTTACACTATTATATTAAAAAATATTTTTTGTAGAAACTGATTCAACAAACAGTTGTAATATTAAATATTCATTTTCTATTATAAGCATAACTATCGTAGGCTATATTTCACAATTTTAAAAGGACTATTATAAAACCCAATCGATATTAGATGTACATATGTACAGATACATATGTAGTTTCTGAATTATTCCATTGTAAAACCTCCAACGTTTATTCAGTACACGTAATTGGATTATTGAAGAAAAAAACATTCCACCGCATACGAGTACGTAAATAACAAAGCTTAAAAACACCACGTCTATAATAATAAAATAAGTTTACCTTCAATCAATAATTTATTTTATTTATTTATTTATTTACACCCCGAGGAGCTTTATTTAAAAAAAAATTAGAGAGGGGTTTTTTATACACAACAACGTGTTAATTGTCTGTCGGTGATCTTAACTATCACTAGTTACACAGGACTTAATAATCAATATTTACCTTACAAAACAGGAAATCAGAGTAAACCTGTATCAGGGCGATCGATCGGGATTTTATTAATATTATTCCCGATCTCCCAGTCGTAACAACCGATCAAATCAATTTTTTTTTTGACTTGAGTGGGATTTGAACCCATCACCATAGTATAGTAGTAGCCACGCTTCTTATCCCCTGATCTATTACGCTGGTTAATAATAAAAATATAAATAATCTAATAGAATAAGCTTAAAAATATTTACTATTTAAAAAAAACTACTCTTACTACTCGCAGTTCGTTACTATTTTTAATAATCCAATAACCTTGTGAAGTAAATAATGGATATATTTTATGGAAAAAAAAAATATTAAAAATGCGAAAATATTCTATGCACATTTTTACCGGTAGCTTGGAAGGGTTGATTTTCCTTACCGTTAAAATGCAATCCTCAATACTTTGACTATGTAATGAAACACACTGAACTGTTTAATTGTAACACTTTATCGGTGGTCATTAATGTAGTGACTGTGTATTATAATGAATGAATTGTTAATGAACTTCGTATTTGGCGGTTTAAATTGTGGAGACTGAGATGGATGGTCGTCCGACGATTGACATAATTGGCTATTGACTAAAAGGGGGTTATAAAACATTGTAACAGGCAAGTGATGAGCTGATGAAGGAGGGGGTTGTGTCATATTGTATGTATGTGTATAGAATAGTGGGAGGGAGGGAGTGGATGACACCAACCCTCAAGAAAAAATCTATCAGACATATTGTGTTACACCTATCGAACGCCCGCTCGACTTTACTTAATATGTTGCCACAGGGTTGACAGGGTGCCTTCTTTTATTATAGGGTTAATTCAAAATAAATCATGAATCACCTTAATACACCAACCAACGTGTGGAGATTTAAACATACTCAAATTCTAAGGTATTGGATATTTTTTTCCGGATTATTTCAATTTAATACAATATAGCATAATATGGAGACTGATCACCTGATTAATATATACTAATGGACATTTTCTAAAATGGCACTTCTTAAAATGACAAATTCTTAAAAAGAAAGTAAAAATACAGTTTCAGTTAAAGTAATTCATTTATTCTTTCAAATATACCTAGAATAAAAGAAGTGTTAAAAATATGTGAAAACCCAATATACTTATTTTACGCCCCAAGGAGCTTTTTTTTGAGAGGCTTTTTTTATACAAATAACGTGTTAATTTTCTGTTGGTGATCTTAACTATTACTAGTTACACAGGTCACCGACAGAGCGGCTCTGCCCGACTAATCAGTAATAATCGCTTCAGTATTTACCTTAAAATACAGGAAATCGATCGATCGGGATTTTATTAATATTATTCCCGATCTCCCAGTCGTAATAACCGATCAACTCAATTTATTTTTTTGACTTGAGTGGGATTTGAACCCATGACCACAGTATTTGTAGCCACGCTTCTTATCCCCTGAGCTATTCGCTGGTTAATAATTAAATATATTATTAGTTACACAGGTCAACGACTTAATAATCAGTATTTACCTTACAATCCAGGAAATCAGAGTAAATTTGGATCAAGACGATCGATCGCAACAATAATATCGATCGATATACAACCTAAGTATCGATATATGTTATACATATTGGAAATTGACCATTATTTCATTTATTTATTTAATGTATTTAAACTTTCAATTATTAAAAATATAGGGTTGGAAAAAAATATATAAAAAGAGTTATTTGTTCATTTTTGTGCAATTAATTGGTTTTACTATAGTGATTGCACAAAAATGCAGTTGCTGATATTTCACTTTCGATTTAAGTAGCTTACTGTTTAACTTTTAAAAAATATAAATAACTTATTTCTTTATTTATAAAACCACACATTGCAGAGTATTTAATCTTTCCTTGTTATGAAATCTGTAAAATTACTTACACGATTACCATGAAAAAGCTCTATCGGTATTTTAGGCATTTAAAAAAATAACTTTTATTAATTAACCCGAAATTTACATATATTAACTAACCCAAAATTTACCCATAAATGCCCTTAATTACATATGTTTTTCCTTATAATATAAAAGTAAAGGATTAGCTATTTTAAGAAATAAATATAATGTTTTTTTATAAAATATGATATTGTAAAAAACATTCTTGAATCTTATTGCATATTTACTAGTATTTTGAATCGTGTTTTCTTTTTGCTTATAGGTACCTACATAATATTATTATTTAAATAAAATACAAGCAATGGAGAGAATGTTCAACCCTGAAGGTCGATGATGAACAACGATAGTGACTGATGATTATTTTGTACAGTCCATTGAAAACGAAGGTAGTAGATATGAGAGCCTTCTCATTTTCATACAAATATTAATATGTTCTGCAATAAATTGTAAACGTAAAATATGTTTATATAATATGACGCCCTTAGGAAAATTTGTCGCCCGTGTAGGTGATCCCAGTTTTTTGGCTTGTCAATATACATTTTTCATATATGAATAACATATTATATACATTACATGCTTATTTGAATATTCATCAATATATCGATTATCGTTCAGTACATAATCTGGTTATTTTCAGTTAAAATATATGGGAAGTACGTCCGGTTGTTCATTGTGGTCGGCTTGACCAAGTTACACGGGTTTCGTGTTGCTTACGTTGACATTTTTCAAGTTTAATTTTTTGGCACTTTTTAATTTAATAATAATTAATAAAGGATTTTGAAAATTCGTTGATAATTAACAGATTTTTAAAACGGTCTAATGAATGAAATGAAAATAACAAATTTCTAGGTATTATAGATTTAAATGGTGAGGTATTAATTTTAATTTAAAGAAATAAGTTTGTTTGTTTCACTATACATTTATAACCGTCTAAGCGCTTTACTAGATTACCAACATGTAGTTATCTTCAGAGACTAAGTCTCTAAAAATATAGTGGAAATTACAAACTTATTTTTTTAAATAATTATGGAATTTCATCCAGTATTCAACACCATCAATAATTTAATTTTAATACAAAAATTTCAATAAATTTTGAAATGAATCCTTTTTTAGTATTCTTAGTGTTTTCTTTTCAATTTAAAATAATACTAAAACTCTAACGTACTTTGTAATTGAACAAATAAGGCCAAATATAATGCATATAATAATATTGATGAATGATCATTAAAATAATCATCTGAAAAAAAATCCCTCGAATTTCACTTACTCCAAATTCGTGGTAAATATATTTAAATAAATAAAATGAATAATTTTCCGATTGAAAAATGTTTTACCTATACAATAATAAATCCACATCTCATATTAAAAATTAAAAGATGCCTTCAATATGATTTCTAATTCCAAATGGTTTATATAATGTCCACTAAAATATCTCGGGAGTGATGAAGTGTGAAACTCTGTAGCTGGCCGCCGCCGTTCTGCTGCTGAAATATACTTTTTTTTATCAGATATGTGGCTAATTTCACCGATGTGAAAAAATGGTGTTCGATGGGACGTGAACCCGGTGAAACATGCAACACGGTATCGAGTGGACCACCCGGCGTGCGTGTGAAAATAATTACAAACACCTGAGATTCTAATCGAAAGGTGACAAAAATATTGATTCGCAAACAATTTGCATACTATCATTGTTTTATGTAAGATGAAAGTCTTCAATGGAAATTGCGAAATGTCGAATCCTTATATAATAAAATAATAAATAAAGTACAAACTTTCTTATAATGTATTTATTAAGTAATATTTACACAAAATTGCACAATATATTAATGAGTACATATCGATGGCTTAAAGTGTAAAAGTGTTAACTATAAAAATAGTAAAAAATTATCCATAACAATATTTGAACAAAGATCGTCCAAGATGGTGAAAAAACAGGTTTTTAATCGCTCACAATTGTAGAGCACTGCATAGCTTACATTTTTATTATATTGCTTTATTGTGTGGTAAAATGTATTATTCTCTTTGAATTTTCGGACGGAGCACAAAAATCCTATAACATAATAATACATATCAATAAAATAATATAACTATTTTTGAAATTTGCTTTATAGCTTGTCCCATGAATATAATATTTGATGTATGATAACTGTAGATGTATATCATATAATGTTTTGTATAAATATCAGAGAGTAAAAATAAAATAATACAATAATCAATAATGAAGCAATATTATGAGGGAAAGCGTTGTGGAGCTCGAATATGTCAAATACGACTAGGTTTGATTATTATTATAAATATTAATTTTATTTACATAGTACCTACCTTTATATGTATAGAAAAGAAAGGACGATATTTTATATGAATACATGTATGGTTGATTCTTTAAAAATTTTAAACTGGTTACGAATAGTTTGAATATTTCCATGAGTTTTCATACAAGGATCAACGCCTAACCAAAGTTAAGGTGGTTAATTTGATTACAATTGGTATCTAAATCAATAGTTTTTTTTGAGATTTTGACCCATTTTGGCTGAAATAAAATAGCAGCATACCTAATCAATGATATATATTTTTTATTGGCGATGTTATGCGTGTGAAAATGTAAGCAGAGGAGAGATCGAGGACCACCCCGATGTTATCCTTGTTCACTGATCGAATTTGCTTCAGCTCAAAGAACATATGCACCTGGTAAAGTTCCATGGCGGTCATCCATACTGAAAAATGTCAGTGACCTATGGGAAAATACAAATAAAAATTTCTCAACATAAGTACATATTGTATGACCACTACGGATATTTCTCTCCTTACGAGGATTCATCAAAAACATATTATGTATTTGTGAAAATATGTAATATATTCATCCTACTTATGTAAAAAAGCCCTTGCTATTTTAAATTTTATTTTGCTAAATGTTTAGTATAATAATTATGTAGAGTAGAAGACAATAGGTACTGAATTAATGATTAATGATCATCAGGGGTTAAAGAATTAATGATCATCAGAGGTGAGGTGCCTTAAGCAAGAGGTGCAAAGATGTGTTATTGTATTTTGGTATTTATTTTGACATTTTTATTTATTTTGACAATTTTGTCATTTTTTAATATATATTTTGTACTTACATAGTACATTTAATTTTATACATTTCTTTGATACACTTTTTTGATATAAATTTAACGGTTCAGTCAGAATTTGCAGGGAATAGTGACAATTTAAATTTTTTAGCCATTGAATATTCTATTTCCATTTGGAACGTAATTTCAAAAATAACTTCTAAGGAAAATAGTGTAAATACAATATGATTAATCTACAGATATGTATATACCTACATATTATCAATGTTTTTTTAAAAATTAAACATTATACAGAATTTACGGTGTTTGTTAGAATTGAGATTTTAATTATTTCACCAACCGAGCTCGGCTAAGTGGGTGCACTGAAATGCCTTGGAGCACTGGCCATTGCGCGGGTTATATTTTTATTAAAATTGTAAATGGTATCGTTATATTAATTTATATCGTTATATAATATTTAAATTCTCGGATATAATAATATCGATAGAACAATCTAATAAAATTTATATCGTTGAAATTTGCCCAACCACCCAGTATTCGGCCAAACTCACCATTATAACTATATTTTTTTGTATGATAATTAATGTGTAGGTACATTCAAATAAAATAATAAGCTGTGTATCAATATCGGAGATTTAAATATAATGATACAATTTACCAATTTAATATAAATTTATCCCGCGCAGTGTCCAGTGCTCTAAGGCACTTCAGTGCATCCACTTAGCCGAGCTCTGATGATCATATTGCCAAATACTTCAATCAAAGTGTGAGCCACTTTTTAGCTTAGTACAAAGCGTTGTTGATTCCGGAGTAAAGTAATGGATTCCCAAGCATACGTCACCGTAAACGTACACCGTAAATACGATAGTAGAGTTACATAGCTACACTTATGTTCGGTTTTTTGTTAGTTAATGCCTCGTCTGAGCCTCGGGCGAGGCACTATTTATAAAAAAACGATCAAAAATACAGCAAAGCAACTCTATTACCGTCTTTACGGTGTATGTTTACGACGACACATGCCTAGGAATCCCAAGCTTAAGAAGTTTGAGTTCGATCTTTGTTTGAAGGACTCGTCGTTGTGTGGTAGTCTGGGAAACCAACCTAATATGTAATCCCGTAATAGAATGGGGACAAATTTCCGAATCATAAAAAATATTGTTAGTTGAAGTAGAAAAATTAAAGGGTTTTGTCATATTGCCGATTTTATTAAGATTATAAAGCTTGCTACTAAAACAACTCAAAATTTTACAGTTGAAACGCATATATTTATAAAAAGTGTCAAAGAAACCGATCTTTACTTTTTGTGATATAATTTATTGAATATTCATACTGTTTGAATTAAGTAATTTTATACTATACAGGTAATATATATTTTGACTTAATTAGTCAAAATTAATACGTCACCTCCGTGAGAAGGATGTCTCCTTTTTGTCTGGCTGTCGATGAGAAAATCGTTAGGTTTTTTATACATCCTTCATTATTTTTTTGTGTTGTTATAGGATATGGAATTGAGGTGATATTGGTTACACCGTGTACTTCCTATATTAAGTGAAGGGATGAACGATTAGGAGCTTGTCAGACCTTTGCGGTGGCAATCACACACCCTCAAAGTTTTACACTGAAAATATTAATATTTTTTTAAAACTGAGATGTTTTATATTTAATATATAAGTACCTCTACTTAAAATAGTTTGGATTTGGTAAATGAATATATTTAAATTTAAAGTAAACAATCGATTGCATCGTCAAATAATTTATAGTCTACTTACTTGTTGTAAAGAAGTAGGAAGATTTTTTGTATTTCGATACAAGAGAGTGAAAATTTTAATCTTTCGAATGCGATTTTTCCTCAGATCATATCTGAACTAATGAATTGAAGCAAGGCCGTTTCCGAATGCTACAGAGAATTCGTTCGTAAATCTGTGAGCCGTGGTCGTTCGAATTGCGCTCATTGTATGGGAATTTGACTAAATTATATACCTTAATATATCGTTTGTACAACAAGAATTAATTATAATTTATACAAAAATCATTTAAAAAATGACCGTTGATCGTGTTTTTTTTTAGATATTTTGGTTGTATTAATTTAATAAAAATGTAAATATGATAGTTATGCATGTAAATTATGTTTGTCTGTGCGGATCCATCCCTCAACCATCAGTGTTACCAGATAGAAGAATAATATTTTACTAAAATTAATACATATCAACAATCTATCAACATATCAAAACTGGTATTTTAAAGGTAATAATATTAAATTAATTTCAAAATAATTTTAGAGATATTTAATAATGCATAATAAATGACAATTTAAAAAAAAACAGTATTTATCGGGAGACTCGCTTTTTAAATATTATAATGATGAGTGTTGTCATCATAATGTGAAAACCGTATTACATTATTTAGTTTGAAAATTCAAACTTCTTCCGATAGAAAAATAAATAACTTTAAAGCAAAAATGAATTTAGAACTCAAAATAATTTCAAATTAAAATTACACAAGTATGTAATAACTAGGGTAATTTTAATTGAAATTTTCAATTTGTTAATGTTTTTTTATGTTCTGCCTGGTTTTTTAATAGGACGTTTATCTTTGAGTTTTGATTTCATTTTTGCTTTAAAGTGTTTTATCAATCAAAATATTCTTTTTATTTTTAAAAATTGATTATATAATAAATAAATATTTATGCATGATCAAATTATATAAATATCTATAAAAAATGTGAAATTTATTTAATATTTTAAATGGTAAATATTTCTGATTTTTTGCTTTGTTTTAATGGGAAATTTTCTATTTTGAGCTTTTAATCGTAGTTTTATTAAAACTTAAACATAATTTTTTTATTTTTTTTATTATAACTTAAAAATAAAATGTTTAACGGTTTTTTGGAAAAAGTGAAGAATAAAATAATATTAAAAGTAGAACCGTATATATATTTTTTTTCACTGCATCATTATACTGAGGTACTGTAAATGATGCATTCCCTTTTTTATTGTGGAAGGTTCCCCGAATAGGTATATTATAAACACTCAAATTTACTATATATCTTTATACTATTTTCAAAGTTAAAAAGGGCTTACAATATTATTTAAAAACGTATAATAGATTAGGTTGTCTTTTTACGCGAATTCAATCTTGTGGAGCTAGTCATTATTATTATTAAACACATGTATCACGTGTCAGACGGGGTGAAATTCAAATGCAAGAAGATGTTGGTCCACCTGTAGGAAGAATCCAACTCGCGGCAGTGAAGGGTGTTCTGGTTTAACTGTGATGATGATGATGATGATGATGGTGATGATGGTGATGATGTTGGAGCTTCAGTTGACCAAATAACAGGAGCGGAGTATAAGATGTTAATAACAACGCGAATGACGCGGCTGTCACCAACGGCATCTGTATTGTTGCCAGTGCAAGGAATGCCATGCATTTCATATAATATAGCGACTCTGTATATATTATATGTATAATTATTAAATATCTCTAAAATATTATTTTGAAATTAATTAAATAATATTATCATTAAAATACCCGTTTCGAGATTTTGGATATGTATTAATTATGATTAAATATTTAAATTGAATTATTTATACACCTGGCAACACCTAGCAACACCTAGCTGTCATAATGGGATTTCGATTGACCATTATTTATAAAATTTTACAGATTACGATTAACTACCTTCTATTGACAGAGACATGAAATGTGTTATAGATAATGGATGAATCTACATTAATTGCCGGTCAAATAGGACTATTTTAGTATTTCGAAAAAGTCCCACTTAATAGGTTAAATAATCATTGAAAATCAACATTTTTTGACGTTTCATATAAGATCAATACTGACAGCAAACATGTTTCAAACGAAAGCATACGATATCTTGAAGGGGTATTCGATATTATTAAGGGCTACTTTCGCATATCTTCAATTATCAACAAATTTAAATGCAGTCTCACTACCAAATATTCTATTCCATTTTGAATATATGGCTCAGTTCCATAAAGACTTAAGAGCACACGGAATTTTAATGCTTGTACCCTGATATATTAAGGACTATTTTTCTGTATATAGCGACTCTGTATACATACGCTGAGGATATTTGAAAGATTGATCCGCACAGACAGACAGACAGACAGACAGACAGACAGACAGACAGACATATAACATACACACAGTTAGACAATTATATATATTACTAGGGTAATTTTAATTGAAATTTTCAATTTGTTAATGTTTTTTATGTTCTGCCTGGTTTTTTAATAGGACGTTTATCTTTGAGTTTTGATTTCATTTTTGCTTTAAAGTGTTTTATCAATCAAAATATTCTTTTGATTTTTTAAAATTGATTATATAATAAATAAATATTTATGCATGATCAAATTATATAAATATCTATAAAAAAATGTGAAATTTATTTAATATTTTAAATGGTAAATATTTCTGATTTTTTGCTTTGTTTTAATGGGAAATTTTCTATTTTGAGCTTTTAAACGTAGTTTTATTAAAACTTAAACATAATTTTTTTATTTTTTTTATTATAACTTAAAAATAAAATGTTTAACGGTTTTTTGGAAAAAGCGAAGAATAAAATAATATTAAAAGTAGAACCGTATATATATATTTTTTCACTGCATCATTATACTGAGGTACTGTAAATGATGCATTCCCTTTTTTATTGTGGAAGGTTCCCCGAATAGGTATATTATAACCACTCAAATTTACTATATATCTTTATACTATTTTCAAAGTTAAAAAGGGCTTACAATATTATTTAAAAAAATGTATAATAGATTAGGTTGTCTTTTTACGCGAATTCAATCTTGTGGAGCTAGTCATTATTATTATTAAACACATGTATTACGTGTCAGACGGGGTGAAATTCAAATGCAAGAAGATGTTGGTCCACCTGTAGGAAGAATCCGACTCGCGGCAGTGAAGTGTGTTCTGGTTTAACTGTGATGATGATGATGATGATGATGATGATGGTGATGATGTTGGAGCTTCAATTGATGACGAATAAACAAAATAACAGGAGCGGAGTATAAGATGTTAATAACAACGCGAATGACGCGGCTGTCACCAACGGCATCTGTATTGTTGCCAGTGCAAGGAATGCCATGCATTTCATATAATATAGCGACTCTGTATATATTATATGTATAATTATTAAATATCTCTAAAATATTATTTTGAAATTAATTTAATAATATTATCATTAAAATGCCCGTTTCGAGATTTTAGATATGTATTAATTATGATTAAATATTTAAATTGAATTATTTATACCCCTGGCAACACCTAGCAACACCTAGCTGTCATAATGGGATTTTGATTGACCATTATTTATAAAATTTTACAGATTACGATTAACTACCTTCTATTGACAGAGACATGAAATGTGTTATAGATAATGGATGAATCTACATTAGTTGCCGGTCAAATAGGACCATTTTACTATTTCGAAAAAGCCCCATTTTATAGTTTAAACAATCATTGAAAATGAACATTTTTTGAAGTTTCATATATTAAGATCAATACTGACAGCAAACATATTTCAAACGAAAGTATACGATATCTTGAAGGTATTCGATACATATTAAGGTCTACTTTCGCATATCTTCAATTATCAACAAATTTAAATGCAGTCTCACTACCAAATATTCTATTCTATTTTGAATATATGGCTCAGTTCCATAAAGACTTAAGAGCACACGGAATTTTAATGCTTGTACCCTGATATATTAAGGACTATTTTTCTGTATATAGCGACTCTGTATACATACGCTGAGGATATTTGAAAGATTGATCCGAACAGACAGACATACAGACAGACAGACAGACAGACATACAGACATATAACATACACACAGTTAGACAATTATATATATTATAACTAGGGTAATTTTAATTGAAATTTTCAATTTGTTAATGTTTTTTTATGTTCTGCCTGGTTTTTTAATAGGACGTTTATCTTTGAGTTTTGATTTCATTTTTGCTTTAAAGTGTTTTATCAATCAAAATATTCTTTTGATTTTTAAAGATTGATTATATAATAAATAAATATTTATGCATGATCAAATTATATAAATATCTATAAAAAATGTGAAATTTATTTAATATTTTAAATGGTAAATATTTCTGATTTTTGCTTTGTTTTAATGGGAAATTTTCTATTTTGAGCTTTTAAACGTAGTTTTATTAAAACTTAAACATATTTTTTTTTATTATAACTTAAAAATAAAATGTTTAACGGTTTTTTGGAAAAAGCGAAGAATAAAATAATATTAAAAGTAGAACCGTATATATATATTTTTTCACTGCATCATTATACTGAGGTACTGTAAATGATGCATTCCCTTTTTTATTGTGGAAGGTTCCCCAAATAGGTATATTATAACCACTCAAATTTACTATATATCTTTATACTATTTTCAAAGTTAAAAAGGGCTTACAATATTATTTAAAAACGTATAATAGATTAGGTTGTCTTTTTACGCGAATTCAATCTTGTGGAGCTAGTCATTATTATTATTAAACACATGTATTACGTGTCAGACGGGGTGAAATTCAAATGCAAGAAGATTTTGGTCCACCTGTGATGATGATGATGATGATGATGATGATGATGATGATGATGGTGATGATGTTGGAGCTTTAGTTGATGACGAATAAACAAAATAACAGGAGCGGAGTATAAGATGTTAATAACAACGCGAATGACGCGGCTGTCAGCATCTGTATTGTTGCCAGTGCAAGGAATGCCATGCATTTCATATAATATAGCAACTCTGTATATATTATATGTATAATTATTAAATATCTCTAAAATATTATTTTGGAATTAATTAAATAATATTATCATTAAAATACCCGTTTCGAGATTTTAGATATGTATTAATTATGATTAAATATTTAAATTGAATTATTTATACCCCTGGCAACACCTAGCAACACCTAGCTGTCATAGTGGGATTTCGATTGACCATTATTTATAAAATTTTACAGATTACGATTAACTATTAACTACCTTCTATTGACAGAGACATGAAACGTGTTATAGATAATGGATGAATCTACATTAGTTGCCGGTCAAATAGGACCATTTTACTATTTCGAAAAGCCCCATTTTATAGTTTAAACAATCATTGAAAATGAACATTTTTTGAAGTTTCATACATTTCGAACTAAACTGACAGCAAATATATTTCAAACGAAAGTATACGATATCTCGAAGGTATTCGATACATATTAGGGGCTATTTTCGCATATCTTCAATAATCAACAAATTTAAATGCAGTCTCACTACCAAATATTCTATTCCATTTTGAATATATGGCTCAGTTCCATAAACACTTAAGAGCACACGGAATTTTAATGCTTGTACCCTGATATATTAAGGACTATTTTTCTGTATATAGCGACTCTGTATACGCTGAGGATATTTGAAAGATTTGAAAGATTGACCCGTACAGACAGACAGACAGACAGACAGACATATAAAATACACACAGTTAGACAATTATATATATTATATTAGCAATTGTATGTGTGCGACAAGTTGTTATTATAGGAACAAGGGAAAAATCCACCCACAGCCGCCGTAATACAATACATTCCATCCCCTTTTGTAATATTCAGGGTGGGTGGGGTGTGCTTGGCTGCTGTTAATTCGACATTATATGTACGTTGGCAGCATGAAAATTCCAATTTTTATATCGTACTGATATATACCACATTGTTAGGGTGCGTGAATGACCTTCCTTTACATAAACCAAGTTCTAAATTCCCGACCTGTTTTTCGACAAAGGAAGGTTTCTACGTACAAACTTGCGATTGTTGAACAAAATGTTATTAAATTATTTTAGATTCACAGATGGTCCCTTTGTTAGATATAAAGGATGGTATTTTAGAGTTGAATTGGATATTGAATTGTGAATAGGTTGGATTGATTTGTAGGTTTGTATGTGGGATTCTCGTGTCAGTTTTCATTATGGAGCCCATTTAACATGGTTTACTGCCCGATGCATTCAAAGTTCATCGAATATGTCGATACAAACAAGTTGAAGCTGCTCACTTGTCCAAAAGATAATCCATTTATCAACGGGTGATTGAAAAGGGGAGATTTAATGGGTTATATTTGTAATGAAAAGAGAGTACAATTCAGACGACATTATTTATTGACGATGGTTTCTTTCGAACGGAACGGGTTCGTTGTAAAGACGGAAAAAACATCGAAATATATCGACAGGGTGTGCAAAAAATAACGACCACATTACCCACCAAATCGAGATCGTATGTCTCTGAAAAAGCGCAATTTTTCGACCACCTTATATCCCACAATCCTGACCCGAGGGGCTCTCAAGATTCTAAAGTGACGACTATTTCAACAGAACTCACATTCCTAAAATACCATTCACGTACATAAATAGAAAATACATACAACTGCCTTATTATAGTGAAAAAGCTTATTTGGGTCTATGGTCAACATTTATTTTAGCTTATCTTCTTATTTAAATCCTCAAAAAGCTCTAATAATTTATAAAATTAAATCATTAAATAGATCAATCATAGGCGCAATCACACTGTGCATCTGCTTCTCGTGTCTCCGCCAATGAGATGATTTTAAACAAAAACGAGCGCCAATCAGTGTCAAGCGCTCCTTCTCTCATTGGCGGAGATAAAAGTAGCACAGTGTGTGCCGCCGCTTAGACTATGCTTTATTTTAACATATTTTGTTAATAACTTGAAATGTGATAATATTAATATTACAAACAAATCACAAGAATATCTAATACTTTTAATATTCAAACAAAATAAATAGAAAAAAAATATTTATACATTATATTGAAACAAATATTTGATTAAAGTGTTGTCAATGAAGTCTATTAATAAAGTTTAGAATAATATTTAAGTCGAAGCATATTTTGTTTTATTAAAATTAATTGTGCATGAGATAGTTTTTTAATTATTTTTTATTAATCGTTTTCGATTTGAAATAATCATGAACTTCTCCAAAATATAATTCATAGAAATACACCCTTTCAAAAAATGTGTATCTACATTCATTTCCAATTATTTATTGAAGAGACGGTTGTTAGTTGGTATCTTGATATCAGTTAAAAACGCATTGGTTACCTACTGTTTTGGGTCCAAATAACAAAATGTATTAATCTGGAAGGATTTTAAGGAAACCAAAATCCTATAATATTCACATAATAAACACTTAGTGTGCAGAAGGCTTTGTGAAGGTTCACAGAGGATAGTTGGTTTTGTGGGTTTACAGCCTCAAGCTACATTTACATGTAATATACAAAGCAAGCTTATATAATTACAATTGAATATAATAAACACATTGTTTTGACATTTATATACGACTTTATACGCATTATTCTAATTATGATTATTTTTCAGGGAAGACGATATGAGCCGCCTATAACATAAGAGTTGACAAGTAAGTCCATTTTTGATATTTTCTTAATATTGTATATATTTTAAATAAATGTTAATTAGACTTTAAGGCACATATTATAATTAAAACACTCAACATTGTATTTTGTTATTATACAAATCTACACATATATGCATTTTCAGATATTTCAAAAAATCAACCCTATTTTTTTCTCACCAAACCATGAAAAATGTTGATAATTTTTGATGATATTTGTGTATCTCACAGTTAAAATTACTTACTTCTAATCTGAATCTTAACTAATGAGTTTATTCATTAAATATAAACATAAATCAAGTCAATAAGATATCAAGGATGCATCTAGTATTTTTTGCTCAGGGAATAAGACGCATGGCTACATATACTGTGGTCATGGGTTCAAATCCCGCTCAAGTCATTTTTTTAAATTGATTTGATGGGTTATCACGACTGGGAGATCGGGAATAATATAAATAAAATTCCAATGAATCGTCTTGAGCCAGGTACTCTAATTTCTTGTATTTTAAGGTAAATACTGATGTGATTATTAAGTCGGTGACCTGTGTAACTAGTAATAGTTAAGATCACCGACAGATAATCAACACGTAGTTGTGTATAAAAAAAACCTTTTCAAAAAAGCTCTCTCTATGAGAGATGTAGTTTTTTTAACAAATTTGATAATAAAGATTCATTCTAATTAAAAACTGTACCTATTTGAATAAATGACAGACATATTTTAAAATTATTGGTCGTATTCATTTGGTGGTGGTACATATTTTGATGATCGAAAATAGGATTTTTTTTAGGAAGGAGTGTATTTAAAAAAAGTATCAATGTGTCCAAAGAGGCTATTCCACTGAAATTTTTATTAATTTGGCAAATTGACTATATGATATAATGAATACTGTATATATTAAGCTCTATTATAATGAATTTAAACCAATTGTTTCTGATGATCAATCTTATTATAAATAATCTAGGCTGACATTTAGAGGGAAGTAGTTGTCTTGAACAAGTATCCAGGTGATGTGACAAGCAATGAGTATTCCCAATAGTGTAGGGGTTTTCCTGGATGTCTGCCAAATTGATTTCCGATAGGCACTTCCAGTGCATGGACGTGTTGCTAATTTGTTTAGTTCACCCTTCACACTCAAACAATTATTCTGTTTAAATTAAAAAAAAAAATCATGACAATATACCATTTAAATATATAGAATTAGTGATGTTTGCACAAAATTATAACAACGTGCAACGTAACATAAACATTTAGGTATGGAAATCATAAGGGTATTCGTCCACTAAAACCATTATGTGTAATGGATGATCACATTTAGTCATTACAAGAAAGATAAAACAATAATCTTGTAAACTACTAAAGTATCTACTATTAATATTAAAAACCTATAAAAAATATTTCATCATTTGAAACACTTAGAATTAAAATTATACAAAAAAAAAAAAAAATATATATATATATAGTAATATATATATATATATATATAAATATATATATATATAGTTATATATATATATATATATATATATATATATATATATATATATATATATATATAGGGGTTTTTTAAGGGCATATACATATTTAAAACAAATAAGAAATGTGAAAATTCGATGTGTTGTTTAATATGTATGTAACATTAATTAATTTAAAATATTTTTCTTCAAACGATACTAAAAAGTACAGTTAGTTACATCATATTGCTTACTTAGTCGGTTTCATGTATATTTAATTTAATTAAGAGAGTCAATATTATTTCGTTATAAAATTTAAGTAGCAGCATTTATTCACGGTAAATTGAAAATTCATCACATATGTACATATAAATGAACTAAAAGGTTGATCATTTAAAATATACAAGTTTTGGGTTGATCAAAGAGACTCGATTTCGTTTAGGGTATATTTTATTCGACTGTTCGTAGATTCACATGCAAATGATTCAATCTGAAATTCATATTAATACAAGCCCTTGTAACGATTATGCCGAATAAATTTCGATGCAGACCTCGTTTAATTGACTGAATAAATTCTTACTAATTGTGTTTTATATGCTGGGACCGTTCGTTCCTCTGAAAATGTCAATATTGATAAGGGTATATTTAAATTTTCTTTTGTGATTTATGGAATCCATATTCTAGCATTTTGAATTAAATTGATATATGCCTCTGAATTTTTTGAAAGTCCACAACTGAAATCTAAAAGTATTTTTTTCTCGTACTTGTCAAAAGCATTATATTAGGTTTGTGATTGCGTAATCAATATATTCGTGGTATTTTAATTAATTATATGGTTTGATATATTCGAGAAAATAACAAGATACAATATTTATAAAAAGCATATACACATTATGTAGATAAAAGCAATTCACTTCACTAGGTATAAATTTATTGCTAATTTAATTATGGTTTCAAAAAAGTTTGAACAAATACAAGTATTATATATACATATACGCATATTTAATTAATTTTATATATCACCACGTAAAATTATTTTACAAAGTTTGCATTTATAAACAAATAAGATATATTTCATATATATACTTTAACAATATTAGGTTTATTATTATTATAAAAAAATAGAATCTTGTCTTTCGTTGTTTTTTGTATCATGTCACTTTGAAAAAATATATACACTTTTTATTACTCTTTGTAGAAAGATTTATTTTATGTTATTATTTTATATTTAATTATTTTCTATATACATGTTTTTTAATTTATGTAAATATTTTTCTTTGGTCAAGATTTGCCTGGATCCGTGGAGTTTTACAGAAACTGAAGAGACAAATTATCTGAAATGTAACCATTTAACCCCGTTCAAAATATTAAATATGTGTATAACAAAATTATTCAACAAAGAAACGATTTATAAAATGTGTAAGTCAACATATACGTTATTTCTAAAGTGAACTCTTCTTTGTAGGTAAAATTTCGAGAAGTTGTGAATTCAATCATTTATTTTAACTTGAAACTTAACCTCTATTTTTTTAGTAGCATAAATGAGAGGTTATCTTGTGTGAATTCAGAATATAATTATTGTAGTTGTAGTTATGGTCAGTGACTGTTGTGTTTTGGCAAATGGACAAGAGTTTCATGGAGTATCTTGAACACGTCACAAACACCGGCCACATGCTACAATACGTGTTTCTATATATGACTTGTAAACAGTTTAAATTTAATAAACAAATAATAAATAC